>PVJH01013422.1:0-60762 GCA_004026705.1 Nesogale talazaci | reverse complement strand
GCGGACCTGGCCAGGGGTGTTCAGGCTCTTGAAGGGAAAGGTCAGAGCATGGCCTTTGGGCAGGCCAAATAGAGGATCATCAGTACTTCGCCCGGTTGAGTGGAACACCTGGGTAGAGCGTGCCAATCGCTGACCAGAACACTGAAGGACATCATTGTGGGCCGGCAGGCCAAGTGGTATTCTACATCAGAAGGCTGTTAGGTGAGTTGAAAAGTTATGTCCATGCAAAAACCCAGCGGGGGTGCTGATAGCTATCCTGTTCATAATTGTCCCCACTGGAACCAACCCAAATCAAGTCTGCCCCTGAGTCCTTTCTGACTCATTGTGACCCTGTAGGACTGCTCCCCAGGGCTTCGAGACAGAGTGGTGGGTTGGAACTTTTCTGGTGGCAGCCCGATGCTTGACCCATGACACTGCCAAGGCTCCTTTGCAGGCAGCCACGATGACCTTACATAAGTAAATGCGTAAGCAAACATATGCATTCATATTCGGAGACGATTCTCGGGGACACAAATGACCTCTCAAGCCATGAAAAGATGTCGAAGAACCTTAAAATACACGTCACCGTGGAAAAGACCAAGGATGACCACCTGTGTTAGTCCAGGTGGACTAGAGAAAAATTCATAAACAAACATGCATATAAGGGAAAGGTTTATATACATGAGGAATGGAACATTGAGAAAGCACCCCAACCCAGTGCAAGGTCATAAATCCAACATCACCCCATATGTCCGATACCAGTCTATACAGTCTCCTCTGACTCACGGAGCACGTGCCGTCAAAGCATCCCAGCGCTGGCAGGGGTCTCCCCACGGCTCCTCGCTTCCAGGGCTCAGGGTCCATCAACAGCATCCAGTGGTGGTAGAAGCATCTCAGCACTGCCAGGGGTCTCCACGTGGCTTCTCCAGCTTCAGAGTTCTGGTTCCATCAGGGTACGGCCACGTGGCTTCTCCTCCAGCTCCTCCATTTCCTCCGACCCTGCCATCTTATCTTGTCAGCCGAGCGACTCCCAACAACTGGGGAGATGGTCTCTCATCTCCACGAGGGAAATATCGTGAGACTTCCCGGAATTCTCAGGAGAAGGCCCTGCCCACACAGAGATCTCATTGGCTATTTCCAGCGTGGGAGGCTAGACTCCACCCGTACCCTCCCAGTCATGAACTTGACATCAAGTACATGACCGCCACACCACCTTCAAGATGGATTACAACTGAATGTCGGAAAGACCCACATCCTCACGACTGGACGGGTAGGTTCAACTTCCACGGGTCTTGTCTCGCTTGGGTCCACCATCAGTGCTCACGGAAACAGCAGCCATCAGGTACACCTGCTGCACAAGTCCTCTTGAGAAGCAAGCGTGTCACACTGAGGGCGAAGATGGCGCCCGCCCCAAGCCACGGTGTCTCTCATTGGTCCCCCGTGCCTGTGAAAAGTGGACATTGAATAAGGAAGGACCAAAGAAGAGCCGATGCATCTGCGTTGGGGTGCTGGCGCAGAGTGCTGCACGAACATGCTGCCCTGGGCGGGAAGGAGTGCAGCCAGAGGGCTGCTCAGGGGCCAGCACGGCCGGGCTTGTCTTTGAACGTTGTCCGGAGAGACCGGTCCCTGGAGAAGGGACAGCCACGTTGGGTAGCGTGGAGGAAGAGCGGCCTATAGGAAGGCCACAGCGGCCACAGCCATCGGCCGAAACGTAGGAGCATTGCGAGGGAGGTGCGGGACTGCGCAGTGTGTGCTGCGCCGTCGTGCATAGGCTCACTCTGCGTCGGAACCCACTCAAGGGTGCACAACCGCCACCACCTGGGAAGGAGGCCAGTCTGCAGAGGCTCGATGGTGCAGCGCACGATTCCAGCAGTCTAGCGTTGCGGCCAAGGCGAGGCCACAGAGACAGGCCACAGCTCGGTGACTGACAGAGCGTGAGAGTGGACGGGAGCAGGTGAGGGGGTGGCGCATGGGGTGTTTCGGACAGTGGAGCTGTTGGCGGATTAGACTGTCATGGTGGGCTCTTGTCCAAACCCGTGTAACCATGGAGCCTAGAGGGAGCCACGAGGTCATCTGCCTTCGATAAGCAAGTTGCTTCTGACTCCTGCTAACCCCACCCGTGTCAGACTAGCGCTGGGCTCCATAGAGTTTACAGTGGTGGTTTGTTTGTTTGTTTGTTTGTTTGTTTGTTTGTTTCCAAAGTGGATTGCCAGACCTTTCTACTGAGGCACCTGTGAGTACACCCAAACAGTCCCCCATTGAGTTAGTCGCTGAAAGCTGTCACCCTGAACGGTTGCACCAACCCAGGGATTCTTGTAAGCAATGGACTTTAGTCCTAATGATGCATGGATGGCGGCTTATCAGTTGTAACTTATGGAATACATTGATAAAGGTTAGAGGGAAAACTGGGGGGGGGGGGAGCGATGGGGAAGGGAGACTCCCTGGAGGTGCTGTGGGTTAGGCTGTCATTGAAGTTCATTGGCCACTCCAGGGGAGAATGCTGGCACTGTCTGCCCCCTGGGAAACTGGAGGGTTTCTGAGTCGCTATGGTCTCAAAGACCGTGGGTGTTAGGGGAGGAGGAGTAATAGTATGTAGGAACACTCTGTACTTTCTTCATGATTTTCCTGTGAACCTAAAACCACTCTTTAAAAAAAAAAAAAGAGCCCTTTAAGCACTCCCTGCACACTGTTTCCACAGCCCACCCCACCGATGAGAAAGGTTTGATGCCGAGCAGAGCGGTGTTCTCTTCCTCTGGTTTTTGTGGTGTGCTGCCTCAGCGCTTAGGAGCCCGGCCTGATGAGCTCAGCTCTGGAGCCGCCCTTCAAATGGCCACTTAAAAGGAGGAGACTTCTGAGGGAGGCACTGTGCTCCCTCTCAGCGAGCTCGCTTCTCTGCTGCTGATGCATGAAATCTAAAGGTCGCGCAACCTTGATGGTCCCCGGGCCCCGCAGAACACGCTGGGCCAGCTTGCCTTTCAAGCCCAGCTCTGCGCGTCACCATTATCTTTTTAATCGTTGTAAATGTATGCGTCCGCCGTTTTTGCCCCACATCTGTTGCCGAAGTGTCACTGTCTTCCAGTCTAGACGTCCCCCCCTTACGTGGCTCCCCCGTGGGAACGCGGCGTTTCCATTGGCCTCGTGGGTCCTCACACTGGCTGTGTCTCATACCCGGCTGCCCTCCCTTCTAGCCCACCACTCTTTTGCTCCTCCTGGCGTCAGGAGGGCACACGGTCCGTCTAGGCAGGCACGACGGGAACTCTGAAATCGGCACTGCCTCCTCCTCTCTTACCTGTGTCTTGTGGCATTTCTGCCAGTCAGTGCCATACTTCTTTACAGAATGGGGACACCCTGTTGGCAGAGACTGTCAGTAACTGCATGCAGGGGGTGGGGTGGGGGGGGGGTTCTACAATCAACCAAAACCAAACTCCCTGCCATCAAGTCGATGCGGACTCACAGTGGCCCCAAAGGACAGGGTAGACCTGCCTCTGAATTTCTGAACCTGTAACCCCTTTTTTAAACGTTTTATCGGGGGCTCTCACATCATCAGTTGTATCAAGCATGTTAGTACAAATGTTGCCATCATTTTTCAAACATTTCTATTCTATTTTGAGCTCCTCCTTTTACCCTCCCCCGCCTGTGACCCCTTGATAAATTATTATTCATTTCATAGGAGTCTATAACTCCTTAAGGGAGTAGAAAACCTGGTCTGTCTTCTGCAGAGCAGCTAGTGGTTTCAAACTGCTGGCCTTGCAGGTAGCAGGCCGGTGCTTAACCACCACTGCCGCCAGGGCGCCTGTTTCTACACAAGGCGCTCAGTAAACCACCGTCTTAATTAAAATCTTGGCCTTTCCCTCGCCCGTTCTCTAACTGCACTCGCACGCGGCGCGTTCTGACAGACAGCCCCCTAGGGAATGGCCCTTGTGCTGTGGGTGGATTCCTTTCTGAAGGCTCAGCTCCGATCCTGTCGTTTGCCTGCCCATCCCTGAGTGACTTCCCCATCTCCCTTCACTGTCACGCAGCAGGCTTCCCAGCAGCCCTGTGAGCGCCTGCCACGCGCGGACTCTGCCCCAGGCGGGCAGGGTAGCCAGAGCCCCTGGGTGTGAGCTGCCATTCGAGAAACCAGCAAAGCCATACAGCGTATCCGCTAGTGGTCAGCGCTGTTTTCCAAGGTGGACCCAAGCTGGCCTTGCTGAGTGAAGATCTGCGTGGGGACCTGGGGGGTGGGGTGGGGGGCAGATGATGAAGTAGAGTTGATCTGCAGGCAGAAGGAATGACAGTCCCTCAGGGGAGCCTCTGTGTACTTTTGAGAGACAGTAAGACGTTGTCACAGTTGGAGTGACGCAGTCAAGTGTTGGCACAGGAGGCCAGAGAGGCCCCACTTCCCCCTCTCTGCTCCCCACCCCTCCCCAGGTCCCACACGGTCCCCTTGCACAGTGGTCCGGAAAATGGCCCAGTCAATGCTCAGTGAAAGAATGAAGCCAACAGGTCACCATTCACCCACGTATTTTTGAATGAGGAAGAGTCCTAGGGGTGCGACTGCCCTGGAGGAAGAGAGAGCCGCTGCCCACCATCCAGCGAAAGCACTGGGCATCACTTCAGGAGAAAGGATGCTGACGCTGGAGCGAGACTGCCCAATTCTGCCTCATCCTTGAAGGAGGGACATTCTGTTAGAAACGTATCCAGGGAGCAGGAAATAGAGCATAGCTCCACCGTTGGCAGTTTTTAAAGGTTCCCATGAGGAGTGCTGGTGGAACAGTAGGTTAAGCATTGGACTGCAAACCTAGAGTTTGGTGGTCCAAACCTGCCAGCCACTCTGTGGGAGAAAGATAAGGCGGTCTGCTTCCAGAAACCCCAGGGAACCAGTTCTGTGCTTTCTGACAGCGTGGCTGTTGGACAGACTTGACGGCAGTGGGTGGTTTACTCCATGTAGAGTAGAACTTGTCCCTCTTTCTCTCTCCTATAATTTTCATGTGGTACTTCATTAAGTCAGCAAGATGTCTGGAAGGGGATGTTTTTTTCCAGACTGACCACATCCCTTGGTCGGGGCAGGTCGTGGGGTGTAGGTGTGACAGGTGGTGACCGGTTTTCCGTAGGATTCAGTAAAAGGGCTGTTGACCTAATGGAACCTCTGCTCATTCTAAGCTGCCTAACAGGAATCCATCAGGTACCATCGGAAAGCCCTCAACAGGGAGACGCTGAAGGGAATCCCAAGGGTGTTGAGATGACCAGCGGTGGTTTTTCTAGGGCTGCCCGTTGTGCCCGTTGTGTTCCAGGGGCTAGACTCAGTCCTCTCTGCCTTTCTCTCTAGTTGCCATGGCCACCTGCGTTGATTGTCCGTCCGTCTCTTCATGACCTGTGTTTCTCAGATTGGGATCTCTGCTCACCTCTCCTTGGCAGAATCAAGGCTCTTTGACATTCTTTCTCCCCAAGGGGAGAGAGCCTGGAGAGGAGGGCCAGCAGATGCAGGATCTGGTCAAACCCTCCCTCCCTCGGCCTCCCGAAGCATTGAGCATCCTTGTCCGTTTGGCGACGTCTTATGGTCACAAGTGTGCAGGTCCATTTCCATGCCAGCCTGTGCCGCCTGCGACAGAGACGGATGCCATCTTCTGACTGTGACCTTAGCATAGGTGACAGGTGACAGTCCACTCCTGCAGTCCTGTCATATCCATCCGAGTGCACAGTCTCTCTCCCCCACTTACTTCCATGGTACCTTAACCCTTTGTTACTCAAAAATGTTCCTACCAGATGAATAGCATCAGCCTCACTTCAGAGTGCTTTAGAAAAAATGACGATATATAAATTGATCAAGGACTCACGAGGAGGAAAGGGTGGAGAAGGGAGGGGGGGAAAGGAGCTGGTAACCAAGGGTTCGAGTAGAAAGAAACTGTTCTGGAAGTGATGGTGGCAACTTATGTACAAGTATGCCCCATACAACTGATGTATGGAAGTTCTAAGAGCTCTAAGAGCCTCCGATAAGAATGATTTAAAACAACAGCAACAAAAAAGAGTACTTTAGAAATGCCTGAGCCCGAGCTCCACTGCCAGCTCTCTGAACCAAAATCTACGTTCTGGCAGATTCTACGCCCTGGCAGCGTTGTGGGACAAGCATCGGCGCGAACCACAGGGTGGGCGGCCGAAGCCCGCCAGCTGCCCCTCAGGAGGAAGATGTGTCTGGCTGCTCCCATAGGGATCTCCAGCCTGGGGGCCCCTGTGAGCCCCGCTGCTGTGTCCTGAGGGGTCGCTGGGAGTGACGGCAATGAGGGATACGTGCAGAAGCACAGACAGCCTGGCCGCACCACTTTGCTCTCACACTGCCTTGTTGTACTGGTGGGCAGGGGTGCTTCTCTGCCCTCCCGAGACGGAGGCCCTGAAGCACATGGACCATCTGTTGCCTCGGACGGTCTGTGGCAGGTGATGGGCGCTCACAAGTATTTGCTGAGTTTCCCAAAAGGGCCCCTGGCGTGATCTTTGAGATGCTCCCGCAGCCACCTTACTGAGGTTCTGCGTGGAAGTCAGCCCCCCACCCCCACCCCCACCCCACCCCCGTTTTGTAGCATCTGGGGGGCACTTATAGATGAGTCCCAAGTGCGTGGCAGCATCATGAGTATCAAGTACTCCCAGGTGCGACTGATTCTGTAATTGCACAGGTCATGGTTGGCGGCCTAAGAGAACACCACAGAGGCAGTAGTCATGTCCAGTCTGGAGGGGGTGGGATGGTTTATTAGAGACTTATTTATTATGGATTAAAACGGGTGCCTTTAAGGATGAAGGGGATGGTGGATGTGGATGTGGTGGGAAGGCCTGAGCTCCAGGCAGTTGGGGGGGGGGGGGGCGCGCGCGCAGGGAAGGTTAATCAAAGGTGCAAACTCAGCGGGAGGGGGCCTTTGCTGTGTTTCTCAAACCCGTCATGCCGGGAGGAGCAAGTGGGGAGTGAGTTTGGGGAAGCAGCTTGGCTGTACATCATGGGCTTCCTGAGTTCCCGGGGTGGGGTCTGGCCTGGTAAAAGCTATCAGTTTGTTATGCGATGTTTGTATGGTGGGGTGTGTCCTTCCCATAGCACCCAGATTCACCTGCTTGTGGACTCTGAGACGCTACCTTGTTCGATAGAAGTGGGGGGAGGTGGGGTCAGACCAAGGGTGTCAGCACACTTGATACGTGGGACTCTAGCCTTAAGTCCTTTTTATTAGTTTTTTTTTTTAAGGCATCACTGCCCTCTGGTGGTGGGAGTAGGAGGCCCAGCCTTTGCTCCTGTGAGCTGGAATTGAACCTCCATCCCAGTGGGCCGCAGTCCCGCGCACAACCACTACACCACCAGGGCTCAGCCCTAAGTCCTTTTTATTGTATTAGTATTTTATTTTTGTAGTACCAGCTGCTCAGCCACTTAATTCTCTCCCTCCTCCCCCTTCCTATGTCACTTCCCATTGGGCCTGCTAAGGACAGACATCCAAGCTGTGTCGCAGAGGCTCTCAGACTACGCTTCAGAATGCCGGGAAAACCCAGGCCTGGCTGCAGCGTTTCCGTCCTTTCTGCTTGCCGTCCGTTTTCCAACCCCATGGGCCGTGAGGATGGACTCTTCGTGCTCATTTCCTGGGGACGGCCAATAGTAGTCAAGGTCAAGGACACAACATCCCTCCGCCCTCAGGTTTCTACCTGCCACCCTGAGGGAGAGACCAGCCTGAAGAGGGTAGCAGGGGAGGGCCGGGCCGCAAGGCAGGCCCTCCCCAAGTTGGCCCTAAGCCTCGCAAACTTCTTCTCAAACTTGTTGCTTTGGCCCTCTGAGTTTTCCGATGAGGCCAGAGAAACTCCTCGTGCTCCACCTTTGCGCCTCCGGCAAGGACCCAGGCCTCTCAGCCATGGGATGCTGGGGGCCACAGGGAAAGGAGAAATGAAGCCTGCCAGGGATGTTCTTGCTTGTTTGCATCTCAGGTGCAGACTGAGCAGCCCCTCTTGATCGGGCGGGCGGGGGGTGGGGGGGGGTGCGGGCGGGAACCTTTTTGCTGTCAAGGGCCATTTGGATAGTTACAACATTAAGTCACCAACTTCAAAATGAGCCGACCGCATTTGGTTAAACATTTAATCAGCTCACCCCTGATGGGACAGCGGGAACAGTGTCCCTGTGGCGAGACACGCCCTGTGAGGTGGTCTTGCTGGTTTCACAGGCCTGATACTCCCTGACACTCTCCCCTGTTCTAGATGGCATGGACTTCGGGACTCAGTAAGCACACCTGGAACTGAGGCACGGAGTTCATTGCCCAGGCACTAGGCTGCCCTTTCCCTGGGAGGGGCTTGTGCACCAGGGCCAGTGTGAGTAAGAGTGGAGGCTTGGAGGAGGCTTGTCCAGGTGTCCCAGAAGGGGTGGACTGACTACCCGGAGATCATCGTAAACAGGTGATGAGTAAGTTCACCAGAAACATAAGGGGAAAGGATCTAAGCAGGGTGCTTTGTGTGGATACTTAACTATGCTTGTCCTTGTGTGCTTGAATTACTTCACGCAGCCGCATGGCTTCCCGATGCCTCCACATGATGTTGCTCAGACATCTCCTTCTCACGCAACCACCATCGAGTCGATTCCAAGGCAGAGCCTCCCCTGGGGCTCCAGAGAATGTAACGCTTTTACAGGATTAGCAAGCCTCGTCTTTCTCCCAAGGAGCAGCGGCTGGTTTCAAACTGCTGGCTTTCTGGCTAGCGGCCTGGTGTAACCAGTATGCCACCAGGACTCATCTGTCTACTTTAGATAAAACAGCAACAAAAAACTCAGCGCCATCGAGTCATTTCCAACTCCTTCTAGAGCGGAATAGGCCTGCCATGGTGGGTTTCCGAGACTTTCAGTCGTCACCAAAGTTGAAAGCCTCGTGTTTCGCCTGGGAAGCAGCCGGCAGTTTCAAAGTGCAGATCTGTGCTTGGCAGCCCCGTGATGTGTCACCCACGCTGCCAGCAAGGCTCCTGTTATTCTCTATAGTTTGGTAGGAGTCCGTCATATGTATCGGCCACATTTTGCTGATCCATACTTCGGTGGTTCCCATTGCCTTGCCGTTGTGAATGCTACCTGAATGAACATGTGCAAGTGTCCGTTTGCCACACTGCTGTTGGAGCTCCAGGGTGTCTGTCTACCTGCAGGCAGAAATGCCGGATTATTTGCAGGCATTTCTCTGAGCAACATTTGAAGGGAATGCCATCCGTGTTTATGCTACTTTACAATCCTACCAGCAGTGGGTCAGGTTCCAGCCTTCCCCACATCCTTGCCAGCATTTGCCGTCGTCTGTTTGATGTTTATCGGTGCCATTTTTGCAAAAGTAAGATGATTTGCCTCTCCCTGGTGGTCCTGTGGGTTAGGTGTGGGATGGCTCTTGTAAAGTTGCAGTTCAAACCCCACAACCCCACTGTGAGAGAAAGACGAGGCTGCTTGCTCTCCTGGGGTGGCAGTGGGTTGCAGTGGCTAACAAAGGGACACTGGTAGTGCAGTGGCTAGCCCTGCAATGCTCACTGAAAGGCCAGTGCTTCGTGACCACCGTCTCTGGGAGAAAGATGTGACACCCACCCACAGGGCCATTTCCACGCTACCCTCTGGTTGTTTCGCATGCGAATCGGTGCCCTGGCAGTGGACCTGCTTTTTTGGGAACAGATGTGGGTGGTGAGCTTATGTTTGATGGCCACCACTTGAATGCCCTCCTAAGCGCAATGTCTGTCTGTGTCCTTGGCCTGTGGACATGAATTGGGTTGTCCTTCTGTTGTGGAAGCTTCCTATATGTGTTAGAGATCAGACCGAGTCTTTTTGACATACGTTAAGTATGTAAGGGGTCCCCATTATCTAATAAGTCTCTTCTTTGTATCTTGTCAAGACTTGACTCATTGTAGCTCCCCTGCCCCCCTGCTACTCAAAAAGGATCATCCCCTTCCCTTCCCCCTGCGGAAGGCTCCAGGAAGACTTGCCCTTGGTTGGGTCATGTGTTATACAGTGCATCTGGAATGCAAGCGTTCTGAAGCTAGCAGAGTGTTGGGCAGAGTCTACAGTTAATTAATTATATGTTCTAAGAAGGTTTTTGCAGGTGTACATTTAAATCAAAATGTCTTCTTTTCATTTTTAAGTAACCCTAAATAGTTAATCAACCAGAACATTGTTTTTTGGGATTTTTTTGCATCCCAGCCCCCCTGAACATTGTTGATATCAGTAATGATTAACTAACATATAATATTAGATTTTATTATTTTAATAAGACGGGCATTACTAAAGATTTACTGAATCTAACTCAAACATACAGGCTGGAAGGAAATGAGTAGGAGATCACCATGCCTCCTGCCTGATCTTCAGTATCTATTCTGAATTTACTGGATAGAGCCTGCTCTTCATTGTGACGATACGCTTCAGTGAAACTCCCCTCTTTCCCCCCCACCCCCAATCACTGCCCTAGTGGGAGTAGGAGACCCAGCCGTGCTCCTGGAGAGCTGCTGCTGGATTTGAACCATCAACCCTGTGGGCCACAGTCCCACACACAACCACTGCACCACCGAGGCTCAGAGAAACTCCCCTCTTTTTGAGAAAGTATGGAGGGTAATTTTTTTTTTTTCACAAGGAAGTATTGGTCTTCTGGTCTACTGTTGCTGAATTTTCTCAGGAAATACCAGAGAAGAGAGGACGTATTTTAATTTCAGCCAGTGGTTACTGAGCTATCTGGATGGACAAGATCCCTGCCCCCTGCCATCTGAAGAAGATCATAGCTGTGTGTGAAGGGCTAGGGCTGGGCTGGCACTGTATGTGGTTGACTAAAGTAAGGACTTGTTAATACTTGAGGTGTCTCAGATATGCAGTCCCTCCCGCATTCATGTCTGGGTAGCCAACACTGCATTATTTGCTGGAGCCAAATAACATTTAAACCCTACGGGGCTGGGAAAGAGATGGGGGTGGTGGTGGAGGAGAGAATATGGATATATGGATTATGTAATCATGATCAAGAAACAGAATTGAACTAAAAAGCACCTTAGTGGTTAGCAGGCCAGTCCAGCCCATTTATGGCTCTGGTGTGAATACCTCTATTTTGGTCTCCGCTCATTTCTTTCTAAAAAGGAGCAGCATTTCCTGTGAGACAGGAGTTTATTTCAGAGCTGACCCCCTGAAAGGATGGCCAGTCCTGACTGGTTCAGCAGCTGAGTCCGGGGGTCCCAGCGGAAGATGAGGTGTGACTCGGGCTGGGATCTTAGATCAGCACCTGTGTCTCCTCTGTCCCTTTCCCTCCTCGTATGCATGTGCCGTGCATCCACCGGCTCAACCCACTGCAGATTGAAGATCTTTGAGGGAAAATCAATGAAGTGGTCAAAGCAATTTCTCAAAGACTGAGGGAGAGCAGGGGAAAGTGCTAGCATTTATATTGTGCCAGGCAGTATGTAAATAATCTAAAGATAAAGATGATAAAAGTCCACAGGAGGGGCCTGAGCCCCGGTGGCGTAGTGGTTGTGCGTGGGACTGCGGCCCACTGGGATGGAGGTTCGATTCCGGCTCCCAGGAGCAAAGGCTGGACCTCCTACTCCCACCACCTGAGGGCAGTGATGCCTAAAAAAAAAAAAAAAAAAAAAGTCCACAGGAGGATGTGTGTGTGTGTGTGATATGCAAATATGACCTCATTTTATTTTGTTTGGCTATTTTTCTCAATTCTAGAACATTTTCTTCTCCCTTGTAGTCACTGTTATTCATGTAATTTTTTTCTAATTGTGGCAAAAATATACACCAGGGAAGATCCCCCAATACCACAACTCCTACTTGTATAATTCCTGCTGTGCAACTACTACTGATATCCTTTGCCAAATTATTCTACCACCATCGGCATGCACCTATGCCTCCTATGCAACCATTCTTCCCCCTTCACCTGTGGTAGCTACCGGGCAAGTTCACTTTCTTCTTTTTTTTTGGGGGGGGGGGGCATCACTGCTCTCAGGTGGTGGGAGTAGGAGGCCCAGCCTTTGCTCCAGGGAGCTGGAATTGAACCTCCATCCCAGTGGGCCGCAGTCCTGCGCACAGCCACTACGCCACCGGGGCTCAGCCGGTTTCTTCTTTTTACCTCAAGGTTTTCTTGATACACTATTCACATAGCATATACTTCCACAGTTAAATCACTTTTAAAATGAGCTGCATGATCACAATCAGGTCTTCTCCCTCCCTCATTCACTGTTTGCTTTCCGTATCTCCCACCCGCCACCCCCACCCCCTTAGTCCCAATAAACCCTCACTTCAGTTATTATCTATATGCCTCTACTCCTTCTGGGCTTCACAAACTGGGAAACCCAACAGAAACAAAAAAGCAAAGTGGCATAAATAGACTAATAATATAAAGATAAACTATAAATAATGATAAAATACAAAGAAAGTTTATACAGACCAAGATGAAAACTTTAATTTGGGGAGAGGGTGGGATGAAGGATAAGCACACTTGGCTTGTATTTTAGGAAGTGAACTGATTTTTATTAACTACTTAGCCTATATAAAATGCTGAAATGCTCCCCTTATAATGGGGAGCAGAGTACCAGGTAGAATGCCAAAAGATAATGTGTACACAGCAGTGGGCGTCTGACAGTGTTTCTCAAAAGTGATGATAAACTTCCATGTATTTGCAGAATCTGGGCTGTTGAGTTTTAACTTTGGGCCAATTAAGATGCTAGGTGATCAACGTATGAGCCACTCTTTTCCGCTGACTGAATTTGCTGCATAATCTATGAATCCTGTGACAGAACACTCGTATGAGAAAGCCCTGTGATGTGCCTATGGGGTGTTTGAACTAACTCTGAATCCTAGAAATATGTAAACATGTTGTCATCGACTGTTAGGGACTTTCACAACTTTGAGTTGTTTTGTGTTAAAGGAAAGGCTTACTTAATCCCAGTGAAATAAACAAGTGTGACCTAAGATTTGGCCTTTGATGTTAAATATTTTAATTTGCTCATATGAACTTTGTCAATAAAAATACAAAATCAATGATCTAAAAAAATACAAAGAAAGATAACATGTAAATAATAATTTAAAGGTAAACATACAAACAATGAGTAAGGAAAGAAAATTCAATGTTGAAAAAAGCCAGGGGAGATATGTTTGTCATGGAACATGAAATACTTGCACCTAGAACAAATTCAGGTTGGGTCAAGAGGGAGGTCAGCTGATCAAGTAGCCAGTTCCATCCAGCTCAGTCACAATGACGATGATCTCCATCTTAGAGTAGAGCTGTTCCTTTGAGGCCCCTGCCTTTGGCTAGCCGTGGTTCTCACCCTTCGTGATGCCTAAGCCCTTTCATACATTTCCTCGTGTTGTGACCGCCCCCTCCAACCATAAAATTATTTTTATATTGCTACTTCATAACTGTAGTTTTGCTACTGTTAGGACTCGGGCGACCTCTGTGAAAGGGTTGAGGACCATTGGGTTAGAGGCTCTGCCAGCAGCTTCATCTGACTGGATGCTCTGCAGATGGGTTTTGGGCTCCCCCTGTCCTCCACGGCCGTTCACAAATCCGGTATTTACAATTTTAGCTCTGATACGTTTTCCTTTGTCGTATTCGGATTTTGCTATTGTCATCTTTAGCTCACACAAGCGAGTGTGCTTCCTCCCTGTGACTCCATTTTATATAAGCCACCTGCAGGTTGGGGTATCCATGGGGTGGGGGGTGGGGCCATCGGCCCAATCTCCCAGGATGCCTCGGGAGACTGTGTTTATTTCCGGTCCCTCCAGAGCAAAAGTCAACCCCCTTTTCCTGCAGAGGGGCAGGCCAGTCAACGTCTTTGACTTTGCCATAAGGCGCTCCCGCAGGCTTTGCCATTGTGTGGGCTTGGCTGTGTTCCAAAACACAACAAAACAAACCTGTGTTATATGCTCATAGGAATTTCATGTAATTTCCACCTGTCATGAAATACTAATCATCTTTTTTTATTTTTTGTCATTCAATCATTTAAAATGGAGAATCTGTTCTTGGCATACAAGCTATATAAAAACAGGAGGCGGGCCAGACTCGTCCCCTTCTCTACAGATGGTAGAAAAGACTTCTCAAAGTTCTCTGTTGGCAGCGTTCATTTTATTTCTTTGACACCACACATAGCATTTAATAGGCCTCCTGCATTGTTTTAAGGGCCAGCTAATTTAATTCTCCCAATCACCCCATGAGGGAGGTACCGTTCCCCCTCCCCATGGGACAGGTAAGCAAACTGAGGCACAGAGAGGCTTAGTCACCAGTGGAGGGCCACCAGGCCAGTAAACAAGCAGGCCTAGGTTGGTCTCCAAAGCATTTGTTCTGATCAGGCGGGCTGGGCGACGCTGCGGCCTCACTTAGAAGAGTTCAGCACCGTTATTGACTTGCTAACGTAAAAGATGTCTAGGGATCATTTGATCCAGTCCTACAACTTCGCCACTGTACAGACTCATCCCCCCCCCCCCCAGTGTACTTAGAGAGCAGCTGCTGGGTTTGAACTGCAGACCTGGGGTTTGCAACCCAACCCAATGCACCACCAGGGCTCCTAGGCTCATTCTTAACACACCAGGGTCAGCTGCGGATGGCTCAGACGGATGCCTCGGTAAAGTGATGGACCCCTGCCCAGCCTGCACTTTCCGCTCCTCCCTTGTGGCTGCCTCTAAGCTTCACCTCAGCCCCACTGGTCCCTGAGGTATTCCGCCCGCCCTCGCAGGCCAGCACTTAGCTGTTTGTTTCCTGTTTTATTTATGCGCCGGCCCTGAAAGCAGGAGTATCAGAATGTTTTCTAGTAAAGAGGAACCTATTCTGGGTGTGTCTTTTGCTTTCTTGGGGAACCACTGTCTCACTTTACTCCCAACTCAGATTTTTGCCCTGGGCTTGTTCTGCTTGAGTCAGCAGTCGGTTAGCTGGTTGCATGTCCTGAGCCTCTCAGGGGCATGTGTGTGTGTGTGTTTTGCAGCAATAGAGTCAGGGCAGGTGCCCAGAGTTTGTGGTTCCTCATAGCTTAGAAGGGGCCTCCTAGCGTCTCCCCCTAGACAGGGGTTCACAGGCCTCAGGGATTCCACAAAATTGATGCAGGGGCGCCCTCAAATCCATATGTGCACCCATCAGGAACCGGGTAGCTATTTCTTATGTGTGTTTACTGTTCATTTTCAAATATATGAGAGGACCTTCAAAACGTATATTGGAAAATGGAATGAGAAGATTCTACAAACTCTTTTAAAATCCCTCTCCTAGATAAATGCTACCATGACAAAGGCAAACTGTGGCTCAGGCCACTAGCCTTGGGGTTCCTTCCAACCCATAGGCGCCTGTGGACGCCCGGAGAGAGCTGTGTTAAGCCTTGCAGTGCTTGCTTTGGGAGGAGCAGATCTGCAGACCTTTCCTCTGAGCCACCTCGGAGGCCTCCAACCTCTCCGTCAGCAGCTGAGCGCATTCACTGTCTGCACCGCCCAGCAGCCCTGGGTTTGCGGAAGGTGGCTGGAGCGAGTTACAGTCTGGCTGTTCCCTGAAAAGTCGGCGATTTTAAGCCACCAGCTGCCCCACAGGAGAAAGACAAAGAAAGCTTTCTGTCCCGTGCCGATTTAGTCTCAGAGTGACGGAAACCCACAGAGGCAGTCTCTTCTGTCCCACTGGGTCGCTCTGAGTTGCCATCAACCAGACGACAATGGGGCTGTTATAAGCACCACTGTTATCTACTGGAAAACCTGACCCAGTTGAACTGCTTTTTTCTGCTGAGGTAGCAACTGTGGCTCAAGAACGTTCCCTAGGAAACAGCAGGAAGGAACGTTTCGACCAGCATCAGCTCCAGGCTGAGTCCGGTGAGGCCGAGGTCAGATACTGCCCCGAGACCATCTTTACAGTCACTAACTGTACGTCTGTGGTATCTCCCTGTGCTTGGTTTTTAAAATGGCAAGCCTATGATTGCTCCGGTGAATGTTAACACTCAAAGTGAGCCCCCCAGGAGGCAAATACAGATACGACAAGTGATGTGATGGGCGTTTGGAAAAGAAGGTAGGTCCATCCAGGGTTCCGCATTTTACTTCAAGATGTTAGGAAACCAGGAAACGGTGCTTCGAGGATCTTCACCACGGAGAGCCATTCTGTGCCTGTAGTCGTCCGTGTAGAGCCGGGAAGAGATCCCTCCGAGAGAAACATCAGCGTGAAAAGAGAAAGAGTGTAAGGCTGAGCCCGGAGGAACTCCAGTATCTAAAGGTTACTTGTGAAGCATGAATGTGCAAAGGAGACAGAGGAGGTGCCTACTGAAAGGTGGGGCCGGACAGAGGAGAAGGGAGCCCTCTGAAGTAGCAAAGCATGGAGAAGCACAGTGGTCTACCACCAAGGCATGTGGTAAGCCAAATCCACACCATCGTCCACTATCCAGTCGATGCCCTCTCGCGCAGTGACTGTTTGGGCCGGAGTTGAACTAGGCAGCCCCTTGCACCCCTTAGCATCAGCCTTAGAAAAAAGAAGATGAACAACCTGCTGAACTTCATAACCCCGGTCTCTGGCATTTCACAGAGCCTATCTCCCTGAAGAACACAGCCCCTTCACAGAACTTATCTCTCAGGGACGGGTCTGTACAGCCTCTTCCCTCCATGTTCCAGGAGGCGGATCTGTGTTCTCACAAACCATATCCTGACTCAGACCCTGCAGCTGCAGCATCAGAAAGCCTCATCCTCCTTATCAGTACACACATCCTTGACTCAAGCCCTACCCATGTCCCACTGCCTCACTGCCAGGAGGGGCTTCCCTGGCCTAACTCTCGGGCCTCAGGACCGCCCAGGTGCTCAAGATGCTCCTGTGCCTTTCTCTGCTGTCCCTTCCCTTCCCCAAAGTCCGCCCCTACCTCCAACAAAGCCTTTCTGTACTTTTCATCCCTAACTGAGCCCTGTCTCCTCTCTGCGACTCTGTCTCAACCTCCCAGTGACCAGAGCTGCCCTGCAGGACATCCACGGCTGTGCTCCTTACAGAAACGGCAGCTCGCCTTCCTCCAAAGGGAACCCCTCGGTGGGGTCAAACTCCACCCTTTCAGGCTGTGCCAGTAGGGCTCCTTGCAGGGGGACACAGACACAAGAGCTGCCCGTTTGGCGTGAGAAGGAGCTCATCAGCCTCCGCCTTCCAAGAGCTTCTGAGACGGTCACATGTGAAGGTCCCTGAGCATGGGGGGGGGGGGGGGGGGACTGTCATGTGACCGAGCCACAGAAGCTGTGGGTGCTGCCGTTGGGTAACCTTGAGTCGACCCTGACCCACTGCAGCCCTGTCTACAGCAGAACGACAGGACGCCTGGTCTGCGGTCATCTTCACAAAGCCCACCGACAAGCAAGCATCATTTTCGCTCTTGGGCATAACAGATACTTTGCTTCGGGTCAATACTTTAAAATCTTGATTCCCTCACAAAATGGAATTAGTGGTAGGTTTACGTCAGGAGGTTGCTGTGAGGATGAAAACGAGCGGGAAAGAAACATACACGTGCTTAATGTAAAGTGACCATTTTTGAAAGTGGGACACCATTGATGGGGGAGGGGGGAACTCTTGATTAAAAATTTTGTCTGTATGGAGCAACAAAAGTTTTCATAGAGTGCAAAAATACTATTGTAATATATTTATTTTAATTTTAAAACGCCGCAGGACATTGTCAAATTGTTAAAAAGCGGGACGTCTGGTCACTTTAGCTTAATGGGTACTGAGGGCAGAGACTCGATCTAACTTAGTAAGTACACATCTTAGGCGAGGTTCACTAGAAGAGGAAAACCAGTGAAGCTTTAGAAGTATTTATTATTATTATTATTACTACTACTACTACTACTACTACTACTACTAGAAGTATCTATAGAAAAAAAATTTACATCGAGAAAGCAAAGCATCAGTTGTAGGAGCAGGAAAAACCCAGGCAAGTTCCAAGTTTTGTGGTTCAGATGTTAGCCTGGAGGCATCTCCTGACTTGTGTAGCTTTGGGGGGTTGAAGGTAGGGCCTGGGGGCAAGGCTGATGAACCCAAGATAGCCAGGAAAACAAAGGCAGGCTGGTGGTTGCAGGTGTGGCTGAATCTAAGGTTGGCAGGTCAGACGGCAAGTCCATGATAACTCTCAGGTTCAGCAGACAATATGGCAGGCTGCCTTCTCCAATCCAAAGACTCAGGTTGATGAGGCAAAGGCGGGGTCCAAATTCTGCAAAAAGCTTCCTCCAGTGCTCATTGATATTGAAAGCAGACCATGGATATTGAAGCAAGGTAACTTCCTTTCCGTGGACTGCATCAAGGTTGTGACCTGAGTGTCAGGTGTTACATCCTAGCCTAATCTTCTTGCTGAAATTACATTATATTGGGTCAAGTCATGAGGTAGGTTTTAACGGCCAAACCACTGAGAATCTTGGCCCAAGCAACTTGTCACAAAAATCTATCCCAATAAGCATCCCACCTTTTTAACAAAAAATGATATTTTAAAACTGAAATGAAAAATAAGAGGGTGGACTGAGCCCCGGTGGCATAATTGAGTGCAAGACTGCGGCCCACGAGCTTGGCGGTTCTAATCCAGCAGTGGCTCTCAGGAGCAGCGCTGGGTGGCACCCATGACCTCCAGAGGCAGTGAGGCCCAACACCCCCACCCCCCAAAAAAAAAAACCTTTAAAAAACAGAAAAATAAGAAGGTGTAATCTTAAAAAGCCTTTCCAGCCTGCAGGCTTGGAGGTTCAAATCTGGCGGCGGCTCTCAAGAGCAGCACTGGGTAGCGCCCACAACCACCAGAGGCAGTGATACCCAAAATAACAACAACAAAAAGCCTTTAACACACACACACAAAACAGTGTAGAATTCTATCATTGAAGCATCTCTTACATAGTCACGTAATAGTCCTCTAAGATCTCCCTAAAAATCCTTAGGTAGCAGCTTCATAGTCTTTATAGTAAACTGAAATCTCATGCCTAGTAATTCAGTTTTATCTTCATCCATGTGCTGGACCTTCTTGGATTTAAGTGTAACTGCCAGACCTGCAGCCCAGCTGAATTACTTGGTATGGCTCTTCTTCTGTCCTTAGTCTTCCATCCATCCATCTCACCAAATAAGGTGCAGAAGTCTCTAACTTAGTGATTGGTTCTTTGTGACCAGGTATCCCAGCGAGCCCTTTCAGAAGCAGGAAGAGAAATGCCCCGGCCAACAAGAAGAACCACCAGCTGAGCAAACCCGTGCCAGACCTCTGGGTGAGGGGGTAGCCGCCTGACGTGACGTAGCAGTGGTACTAGAAGCCACAGCTTCGTGCCCATGAGACAGAATGGTGGGCCTCTGGGCCACGGAAAGCTGAGGGCTTTGCGGCGAGAGACTTAACTTGTGGGCAGGGGGGCTCTTTGCTCACTTTCCAGAACTAAGAGCTGTGTAACATTGGTTGGAGCTAGACAGAAGCCAAGGCTTCATGTGGCTGCCAGCATGGCTGAGAACAGTCGCTTCTTGGAACAGAAGGCCTGTGTCCTTAATGTCTTCTGACCCTGACTTGTCATCTCTCTACTTCCCTCGTAGTTCCCCCAAACTATATTTTTACATCAGTTATGTGCGGCCCTGGCAACAGATCATCAAGCCCAGCAGAGAAGTAGCACACCAACCAGGGGGTGGATGGTTGGTGTCAGAATAGGCTAATGGAGGGTGGAGGCCACGGCATGTCTTAGGAACCGTCATCGGACGGCTAAGGAGTTGGACTCTCCCCCCGCCCTTGTGTATCCAAAAGAGATCAGGTGCGCCCTCCACACGCCTTTTCCTCCTCATCCCCTAAATTATCGCTACTGACTTACCTATCCTCGTGTCTTTGTCACCCACCTGGGTTTCCCTCTTTTAGACAGTGTCAAATTTGTCATTGCCCTTCACTGAGCACAGCATGTAGATGCCATCTGGTTTCTTTTAGGGGTCTTTAATAAAGTGGTCAGGTAGGTAGGCCTTTCTTCTTTTTAGTTGAGCTTTTTGGGGAAACCAGGTTACTTGGATGCTAGGAATAGAGCATCGACTCTTGTCATGTTTATTTTCCACACAGGAAATAAGCACCTAGCAATTGAGCGCACTTTTAACTGCATCTCCTTCCATAACCCTATTAAAGTGCAGTAAATGGGTTAGAGAGATTGGCACCAAGACACCAAAGGGCTGTTGAAGCCAGGAAGTCTGTGTGACAGGCTTAAGGGGCCAGTAAAACGAGAGCTGAGTGCTTGCTAAGGTGAGGCACCGTGAAGAGAGAGGATTTGAGGCTGAGCTCCGTGGCGTAGCGCTTGTGCGCGGGACTGCGGCCCAGTGGGATGGAGGTTCAAATCCAGCTCCACAGGAGGAAAGACTGGGCCTCCTACTCTCACCACCCGGGCAGTGATGCCCTAAAAAAAAATAAATAAAAATAAAAAATAATAATAATAATTTAAAAAAAAGAGAGAGGATTTGTATTGCAGAGCCCTGGCGATATAGGAAATTAGAGGCCCCGGATACAGGAAATAGGATGACGAGCCGAAAATCCATGTGGAAAGCCACTAGATGCCTGTACCATCTCCACCACCACCCCTCACTCTCTCAGGGAGTTTTAGCCTTAGCAATTGGACCCGAGGCTCCAAATTCAAGCACACCGCACATAGAGGGACAGACTGTGGGGGGGAGCACTGTTTGGGCAAAATTCTAAGACCTAGTACTGCCATCCCCCTCACCAAGGTTCAGTTCAGTCACACAAGAGATTGGAGCAGTGGTTCTCAGCCTTTGAGTCTCAGCATTAGAAAGGTTGAAGACAACTGGATTAGAGGATCCTTTTCTGATAAAATTAGACCCAGAGAAAAAGTCCCAATACTTTTAGGGGTCTCCAATAACTGGCAGGTCCCTGACGGGTCACATTTAACCAGAAGCCCGTGAGTTCATAAACCTCGTCCCCTCACATAGAACTTCCTAATAGCTTTTTAAAGTAGCCCTCTCTTAGCTCTCCAAGCTTAGCCTCACATTTGAAAACAACCCCTCATATAAAGGGTGAAAGCCAAAGCAGGAGGGGAGAAAGAGATTCAGGGGAGGCCGTGAGAGCAGGGAGGAGAGGCAGGTAAAGGTGGTTACTTTAAAATTATAATATCCAGAGAGACTAGAGAAGATAGTGCATGCATGAAAGAAGAGTGAAATCCTCCCGAAAAAAGAAAGAGGGGCTTTCCAAAACCCAGGCAGCCATGTGAGAAATTACAAATAGGATGGATAGTATAAAGAAGCTGGAAGTTGAAATTCCCTAGAAGACAGACCAAAAGAAGTACCGTATATACTCGAGGGTAAGGCTACGCAATATCAGTTGAGGCACCTAATTTTACCACAAAAAACTACATTAAAAATGTGCTGGGGTGGCGTAAGTGGTTGAGTGCGGAACTGCAGCCCACAGAGTTGGCGGTTCAAATCCAGCAGCAGCTGGGTAGTGCCCATGACCACCAGAGGCAGTGATGACCACAAAAAAAAAAAAGTGCTGGAGGGGGCTGAGCCCCGGTGGCGTAGTGGTTATGCGCAGGACTGTGGCCCACTGGGATGGAGGTTCAATTCCAGCTCACAGGGGCAAAGGCTGGGCCTCCTACTCCCACCACTCGGGCAGTGATGCTCTAAAAAAAAAAAATGGGCTGGAGGGCTGAGCCTTGGTGGCGTAAGTGGTTGAGTGCGGGACTGCGGCCCGCGCGCTTGGTGGTTCAAATCCAACGGCTGCTCTCAGGAGCAGCACTGGGTAACGCCCACAACCACCAAAGGCAGTGATGCCCACAAAAAAAAAAAAATGTGCTGGAAAGCTCGCCTTACGCACAGTAAGTGAAGAACAGATAAGAAAATCAGATTATGTGCTCACTCTGGCAGCACATATACTAAAAAAGAAAATTAGATTGACCTAAGCCCAGTCTCTGGTTACTAAAAGTTTAAGAAGAAAGAGAACGTATAGAGAGGAGGAACTTATAGCAGTTACTTCAAATGTAAAATTAGAATAATTTTATTTATTTTTATTATTGTCTTTTAAGCAGAAGTAATTTTGGAGGTTGAAAGGGCACCAGAATATTCAGCACAATGA
Organism: Nesogale talazaci; assembly: GCA_004026705.1. NCBI lineage: Eukaryota > Metazoa > Chordata > Mammalia > Afrosoricida > Tenrecidae > Nesogale > Nesogale talazaci. The sequence continues at coordinate 38,817 of PVJH01013422.1, read as the reverse complement.
GTGAAAGAAGGCCAGTACCAGCACATAGGTATCGTGAAATTTCAGAACTCCAGAACACAGAGCAAGTCCTAAAAAAAAATGCTAGAGAAAAAGTAATGATCACACACTAATAGTTGGTATTAAAAGTGAGAGGTTTCGGTTGGCCCCGGTGGCGCAGTGGTTGTACGCGGGACTGCGGCCCACTGGGACGGAGGTTCAATTCCAGCAGTGGGGCTGGGCCTCTTACTCCCACCACCGGAGAGCAGTGATGCCAAATAAATAAATAAATAAATAAAAGTGAGAGGTTTCTTACAACTCTGTTTGTTTGTTTGATTGTTTGGGCATGAAATTGCCCAAAATTGAACCTGGAATTGAACCTCTGTCCCAGTGGGCCACAGAATCGCACACAACCACTACGCCACCGGGGCTCAGCCGTGAGAGGTTTCTCAGGAGAAACAAACTAGGACAATATAGGTCCTCCAAACCTCGTAGGCCTGCCGTCTCCTCTTCAGAAAGAAGTACTCAGCACTCCCTGGCCATTAAAAACTTGTGTACTGCAGTCCTAAACCCAGCATAACCCTGCAGGTCTCTGTTTTTGCTCTCCCTTTGGCATCTAGAGCCCCCTTAGGGAGAGGCATCACCCACTTGGCCAAACGGCTGAACTGGAAAAGAATACCTTAACCATGACAAAAGAGGCTTGAGCCCCAGTGACATAAGTGGTTGAGTGCGGGACTGCGGCCCACAGCCTTGGCGGTTCAAATCCAGCAGCGGCTCTCCAGGAGCAAGGCCGGGTAGCTCCCACAACCACCAGAGGTCAGTGATGCCCTCCCCACCCCCCAAAAAAAAATTCTGACAAGAAAAACTTTCCAACTTAAAGATTGCATACCAGCCCAACTGGGTAGAACCTAACTTGAGGATAATGTTGGCATGTTGTGGAAGAAAGATCAGGCATCCCAGGCTTGTAGAGAGTTACAGTCTCGGAAATCCACGTGGGCACTGTCTTCCCTGTCTTCGAGGGTCCGTGTGCATCGGCATTGACCCAGTTGCAGCGAGTCTGGTTTCGGAATGGCCCATTGTGCATGCACCTGTTAAGAACGCTCCAATAGGAGGCACCCGACCAGGAGAAGACTAAATAAAACAAGAATAAATAAATAAGGACTACATGGGGTCCACTAAATATGAGCTCCAGTATAAATAAAGTGAAAGCAACTTGGGAATTTTCAGAAGGAGAATTTCCGTCAGGATGTCCCTGAAAGCAAACAGCAGATGAGTACCCACCTGAGAATAGGGAAAGGAACTTTACATCAGCTGCCTTCAGGGGAGTTAAAGTTCTATAAAAGAAGATACATAGTGGGCTGAGCTCCGGTGGCATAGTGGTTGTGTGTGGGACTGCGGTCCACAGGTTTGGTAGTTCAAATCCAGCAGCAGCTCTCCAGGAGCAAGGCTGGCCTTCCTCCCACCAGGGGGCAGTGATGCGTGCACACACACACACACACACACACACACACACACACACAAAGAAGATACATAGTAGATGACATGTAATGGTCCCCTTCAGAGGAGTTAAAATTCTATAAGACAGGATGAGCAGTAGATAACAAGTAACATTCCCCTTTGCCTTCAGGGGAGTTAAAGTTCTATAAAAGAAGATACATAGTAGATGACAAGTAACATTTCCCTTTGTCTTCAGGGGAGTTAAAGTTCTATGAGACAGGATACATAGTAGATAACAAGTAACATTCCCCTTGGCCTTCAGGGGAGTTAAAGTTCTATAAAAGAAGATACATAGTAGATGACAAGTAATGGTCAACTTCTCCCCTCCCCCCCAAGGGAATTAGAAGTTCTATAAGACACGATACAAATAACATTCATCTAAACTTAATGCAATTCTTACTATTGACCTAATTAACTAAGAATTGACATGTTGATATTGGAAAGATAAAGTAAGTAGAATAGTTCTGTGGGAGAGTCAGCCAAATGTTAATCTTCCACAATAAGAATTAAATTGGTGACCAACTGGTTATCTTGTTGCATGACCAGGTACCCTTCAACTTTGTGGCCTAAAACAACATTTTGCATCTCACAGTGGGTCAAGGATTTAAAAGCACTTTAACTTGGTCCTCCTGATGCAGTCTCTCAGGATGCCGCAGTCCGGATGCCTGTCTGGGCTCTTGTTATTAGAGGATTGGCTTGATGGGCTAAAGGAACTACTTCCAAGCTATCTTAGGTAGACGGAGGCTTCAGTGCCGGGCCACATGGGCTTCTCCTGAGGGTGAGGATACCTGCCTCATCCAGAACAAGCGATCCAAGGAAAGAAATCCCCAGTGCCTTTTGCGACCTACCCTTGACATGACACTCATCACCTTCACTGTATCGTTGGCCAACAGACCAGCCCTTGATGCCTCATGAGAGGGCACCATGCCCCTTGCGAGTGTGTAATTTACCCTACGGGACAGGCTAGGGACACCTCATAGGGTACTGAGGCTGGGGTCTTTAGGAAAGCTCAGCTTGCTGCAACTCTTCCACACAGGGCCTCAGACGACCAGCCTGTCAGCACCACACACTAAGCTCAGCTCTGTCCCAGTGGCTCCTTTGGAAGGGATGATCCGAGGGTGTAGATTCCAGGAGGGAGATCATGGAGCTTCCCTTTGAGACTGGCCCCCACACAGTCAGCTTACCTTGAATGGGGGAAAATACCACAGGGAAACACCTGACGTGACAGAAGCAGGTCTCGGCAGCGCAATCAGGGGTGTTCATCGGGAAGCCAGACTCTGCTGGTTTTCATCGTGAGCCTCAGAGCAACTTTCAGAAACAAATACACTATTGAGATGTATAAACCCCCAAAGCACACCGCCACCCGGTGCCCCCGACAAGAGAGCACTTGAGTTCTGTGTTGTTAGGCGCCATCCAATCGGTTCTGACTCAGAGCAGTCGCATGCACTGCCCAGTCCTGCTTCCTCCAGTTCCTGTGCCTGAGCCCAGGGTTGCAGCCCCTGGGTCCCTCCGTCTCGGGGAGGGCCGGCCTCTCTCTTCATGCCTCCCCCCCCACTCCATTAGCCACACATGACGCCCTCCTCCACAGACTGATCTCTCCTGACAATATGGCCCAAAGTACGTAAGACAGAGTCTTGCCATCCTTGGCTCTAAGGAGCATTCTGGCCGTGCTTCTTCCAAGGTAGAACCGTTTGTCCTGTCAGCAGTCATAGTACTTTCCATATCTAGCCTTCTCCAGCACCACAGTTCAAATGCATGGCTAGTTCTTCAGTCTTATTCAAATGTTCAACTTTCACATGCATGAATTACATGGGGCGGAGAACGAAGGTGACCAGTGCCTCCTTGCATTGAGAAGATAGTGTATATAGGGGTGTGTGGGTGTGTTTATAATCCCTTTTTGCAGATACCCTGAAGCTGAATGATAAGATGACCTAGTGACAGAACCAGAGCGCACATCCTGGAATAGCAGTGACTTGAGAAAACAATCATCGGGTAGTGCAGTGCCCTGGCTTTTCCCTGATGCCGGCCCAAGACGGGGCAGAGGAACATGATCAGCCAGCAGTTTCCCAGGAGTGGAAAAGTTCTTAAGTGGAAATGTTTATGTGACTTGGGAGCTATATATGGCAACACTTACTGAAGGGAAAATCCTTTGGCAGATAGTTGGAAGACACTTTACAGAGCCACTCAAGCCAAGCGCAAGCTACAAACTGCGCCTGGGTGGGCCCTGCAGAGCCCCGCCACAGCTGCCGCAGAGGGGCCCCGGGCTGCTGCTTACCCACTACAACCTGCCTGGTGCCAGAACCCCTCAGCCTTCACCCTGGGATGCCCACTCTGTTCTGGATGCCCAGGCACACTGCTGTTCAAGTGGTCTCGTTTCACCTCAGCTCTCCCTGCCGCTAAGTTATGGCTCTTCTTAAGGAATGCACTTAGGCGTTCTTGTGTTCTTGGATGGCTTTGGGGTTTTTTTTTCTTGGATTTTTTTTTTTTAGGAGTGGTTTTTGTTTCTCTTTGCTCTATTCCATCTGCCTTAAAAAAATTCTTAACAGTTGTATTAGCACTTTTTCCAGATGTCGTGCAATTCATTAATTCACTTATATCAAGCAGAATTGTATAGTTGTCATCCATGTGCCAACTAAGGCAGGGCAGGGCTGGGATAGTGTGTGAAAGAGATTCGAGGTGGTTCAAGGTGTGGAGGTGTGGTGGAGACCACCATGGACGGGAACAGTACCCTGTGAACATATTTTAACACCCCCCTTCTTTTTTTCCCTCATTTTATCAGGGGCTCTTAGGGCTCTTATCACAATCTATCCATCCTTTCATTGTGTCAAGCACATTTGTACATATATTGCCACCATCATTTTCAAAACATTTTTTTACTTAAGCCCCCTTTGAACCCTTTTAATGCATCTTTAGGATGTCTTATTTACAAACGTACAAATGTGCTTGACATGATGGATGGATGGATGGATGGATGGATGGATAGATAGATATAAGAGTTGTATAAGCCCCCAGTAAAATGATTTTTTGAAAAGTAAAGTGCACGCGTGAGAGAAAAAAGACTGTCTTGTGTATACTGGTGTCCCACCCGAGTGTGTTGGCCCTGACACCCTTCTTGAGGACCCTCCGCTCCCTGTCCTGACACCTGTGGTACCATCACCGCGGGCAGACAGACAGACAGACGGTGGCCTGGCGGTGGCATGGGGTGGGTTGGGTTTTGGTATTTGCACTCCTCGGTGTCTTATCTTTGGCTTTCCCTTTGCCTGCAGATTGGGGACCACAAATTCAGCGCTCATCGGATCGTCTTAGCAGCCTCCATCCCGTACTTCCACGCTATGTTTACCAACGACATGATGGAGTGCAAGCAGGATGAGATTGTAATGCAAGGGATGGACGCAAGGTACCCACTCCTCCCCCTCGGCCCCACAGGCTCCCCTCCAAGCTCGGCCTCTTCTGGGGGCTCGGTGTCGCCAGAGGGCACACAGTAGGACACAGGACCCAGCACAGTGACACGCACCTAGTGGACATGTTAGGATATTGGCCAGTGGCCTGAGATGTCAGGCTAACGTGAAGCGGGTTTTGATTGTGTTTTTAGAAGACTTCTGATGGTAATGCTTTGAGACCGAGGTTCTAAGATGCATTTTAAACCGGGCGCTGTGTCCAAGGTGGTTTATTATCCTCTGGACTTTTCTGTCCTGGCTGTTTCAGCCGGCACAGTAGTTCACAGATAGCCTCATTCACAGTCCAGAGCAGTACCGGTAGCCCACAAGCTCTTTCTGCAGGAAAGAAAGGGTTCTGTGTGCACCGCCCAAACTGGTAGCTAGTGGTCGCACATGGCTGTTGACCCCTAATATATGACTGGTGGGCCTGCAGGACTGCATTTCAAGCCTCCGTTTCTATTTCATTTTAGACAGTTGTCTGTGGCCAGTAGTTCTTAGATTGGTTCGCGCCACCTAAACAATGGCGGGGACCATCTTGACGTCATGGGTCAGAAGGAGGTCCAGTCTAGGTGATCCCTAAGTCACATGTTGCTTAGGCTCCTGCCAGGCGGGTGGTGAAAGCTGAGGGGAAAGAGCTAGGAGACTGTGTGACCCCCTGTGGATGGTCGAATTGGAGACCAGGAATGACACACTCACCCCAAGGCCAGAATCTCAGGTCGTCATAAAGACTGACAGAGGCAGGCGTGAACCCTTTTTCTCTGAAGTCTGTATCAGAAGGAGTCTCACAGTCCCAGCTCTCTCTCGCCGCTTTCATGGAAATCCAGCACATCGGGGGGTTTTTCCAAACAAATTTATTTTCTCACAATTTGGGAGGCTGGAAGAGTGATGAAGTCAGGGGTCAGCTCAGGGAAGGGTTTCGTTTTTCTGTGTGGGGCCTGGAGGAAGGTCCTTGTCTCTCTGAGCTGCTACCCTGAGGGGTCTTCATGTGCCTTGGCATCGGTCTTCCTCCATCTCTGCCCTGCTTCCCTGCTTAAAAAGAGACTGGTCTAACACACACCCTCCACCAGTGGTTCTCAACCTGTGGGTCGCAACCCCTTTGGGGGTCGAACGACCCTTTCACAGGGGTTGCCCGATTCATAACAGTAGCAAAATGGCAGTGCTAAAGTAGCAGCGAAAATAATGTTATTGTTGGGGTGAGGCGGTCACTACAACATGAGGGACTGTGTGGTAGCGTGGCAGTATTAGGCTGGTTGAGAACCAGTTAAGGCTTAATTGAAGTCAGCCCTCTGGGGAAGCACACCACCCACCATCATCCATCCCTCTCCCGCCCAACAGAGGAAGCAGCCAGTGCAAAGGCCCTGGCAGAGAGAGTATTCCACACGTTGAAGAGAGTGAGGAGGGACAAGAGGGGGGGAGAGAGACCAGGCCATGTGCAACCTCACAGAAGCACTTTAGGTTATATGGTGAGCGTGAATTGGTTGGTTGAAGAAATGGTAAAGAGCTCATTCTGGACATTGATACCGACGAACTGGTATTCATAAAGCATTCATTAGAACGGCACTAAGATAGCAGAAGCCATCGGCGCCTACCAGTAAAGGGAATGTGTTATTCCACATTTAGATGTGGGCTATCAGATAGCAGCCACCCCCCAAAAGAGAAGCCTGACGACCCCGCAGAAAGACGGGCAAAAACCGTCTCTATAGTTTAGGGGTGCGGCCAAACGGGTGCAAAAGGGACCTCAAAACATGACCACCACTGACTCATGAAGCATTTAGATTGTGGATGATAACCGCTCCCCCTCCATCTCTGTAAGTCAAATCACTTGGTCCGTAAAGACAACTTCAGAAGGAGAAGGAAGGAGCCTTTGACTGTGAGGACGTGGTTATCTCCAGCCGTTCCTTCCCCAGGGGCTGTGGTGTCAGTTCAGTGCCAGCTGGGTCTCCGCTCTGAGCCCATCTGCCTCACCCTCTTCCTCCCCTCCCTCCCCCCAGCGCCCTGGAGGCTCTGATCAACTTCGCCTACAACGGCCACCTTGCCATTGACCAGCACAACGTGCAGTCGCTGCTCATGGGGGCGAGCTTCCTGCAGCTGCAGAGCATCAAGGACGCCTGCTGCACATTCCTCCGAGAACGGTGAGGATGGGGACGGGCACGGGCCATCCCTGGACTCCCTACCCGACGAGGCTGCGTCCTGTCCCGGGCCGTGTTGCGGAGGTGAAGGGAGCAAGCCGAGAAGGTGTTGACACCCTTTGCAGAATACGATTCTACTGCCCACCTTCCCTTAAGGTTCCCTGGAAGTGCAGGGGGTCAGGCGCAGGCTGCCAGCCTCCGGCTCAGCCATTTGAACCCCGCTCCCCCGCCGCTCCAAAGGAGAAAACACGAGCCGGTCTGCGCCCTGGAGGCCTTATCGTCTCTGCCCCACGGGTCTCTGTGAGTCCGTGGTAGTAGGAGGTGGGGTTTGGGACGCCGCAGTCTGCGTCTTCCGTCTCCTTCCTGCCATCCGGGCAGCCCCGACTGGAGCCGGCTCTACTGTTCCCCCACTGTCTCCAGAACCGCGGCCCGCCCTGTAGGGGCCCTGCTGGCACAGTGGCTACATGTTGGGCCTCAGTCTGCAAGGTCAGCAGTTGGAGGCCACTAGTCACCTCCGGGGCTTTCAACTCCTGGAGAAACAGTGACAGTCTTAGAAACTCACAGGGACAGTGCGACCCCATCTTGTGGGCTCGCTGACTGGCGGGCAGTGGGGTTTTTAACTAAACCCCCTTGAATTTCGTGACCTTGCTTTTTATCCCAGCTCTTGTAGAGCCAACCCACATTTCACCTCCTGGGGTTTTCTGTCCCACCCCCTCTACGCGCACGCACACACATGCACACACACACACGCGTCATCCTCTGGGAGTAACCCTCGTAAAGCCGGTAAGGTAGGAACCGAATAAAATCTGTTGGTGTCTGATTGATTCTGACAGTGACCTTTTTAAAAAATCATTTTCTTGGGGGCTTGTACAGCTCTTATCACAATCTATGCGTGCATCCATTGTACATGGGTTGCCATCACCGTTCTCGAAATATTTTCTTTCTACTTGAGTTCTTGGTATCAGCTTAATCCCCCTCCCCTCCCATGAACCCTGGACAATTTATCAGTTATTTTATCTTTCATGTCTTACACCAACTGCTGTTTCCCATCACCCATTTTTCTGCTGTTCGTCCCCCTGGGAAGGGGTGAACTATCGGTCATTGTGATTGGTTGCCCCCTTCTCCGCCCCACCCTCCCCTTCCCCTCCTGGTATCGCTCCGCTCGTGATTGGTCCTGAGGGGTCTGTCTGCCCCGGAGACAGGGGCCTTATAGGATGGAGTTACGGAAGCTCAGGCTGCCACATCTTTCACTTGTGGAACAGCTGGTGGGTTTGAACTGCTGGCCTTTTGGTGAGCAGCCCGGCACTTAACCAGTGGGCCCCAGAACCCCAGCACTCCCATGTGGCAATGAGTCTAGGGCCTCATGATGCCTGGGAGGAGACAGACCCTTCGTCTTGAGGTAGAGGCCCTTGGACCACAAGGGTGAGTGCTGGGCCCAAAGGCCACACACAGGCTGGGAGGAGGCAGGGCTGCACCTCTGTGAAGTAGACTCTGGAAATGAGCCTGCGCATCTGTGGCCCGGCCCGCCGCCTTCCCCGCCCCCAACCACCAAGAGGGCAGCAGCTCCACCTAGAGGCTCTCATGGTCACCCCTGTCCACACTGGATTCCAAACCCAAGTCGGTCCTGACGCATCCCAAGCCCACCCGGACTTCCTCAGACTCCTTGTGGAAGCAGAGAGCCTCATCTTTCCCCTGCAGGTGGCCGGTGGGTTTGAACCAACTCCAAGCCCCGTCACAAAGTACTGCCACCTGAAAAGAAGCCTATTTAGAGCAGAGCCCCTCGGGGGGCCGCGTCGTGAGACATAAGACCTCGATGCTGTGGCATCCTCCTTGGCGTTTCTGCCCTTCGGCTCTGTAGGAGCCCTCCTGAGGGCCACTTCTGCCTGACCCTGCCTCGGCTGTGCTGAAGGGGCTGCTTCTCCTCCCCGGTGTCCTGGAAGATGAGCCTTGGGCCCTTCCGTGTCAAGCTTTGGTTCTAAAGGTTCGGTTGTGAATGACTGGCAGGGAATCGTCCTGAGGAGTGAGAGCCGTCTCGGAGAAGACCGGGCATGCACCCCACCCCACCCCCCCCCACCCCCAGTAAAGAAGCCGGGGAGGAAGCCATCGACGTTTTTAAACAATCGTTCCTGAGGCCATTAACTGCTCCACTTTTTTTTTTTTTAATAACCTAAGGCTGGTGTTGATTTTTCCTTGTGACTGTGGCTATAGGAGCCTCCTTGTTTCAGGTGAGCACTGGTGACGGGGATTTTCCAAAACTGTTCCCTGAGACCTAGTGCAGAAGGCCAGAGCGTCAGTGAGAACCAGGCCAGTGATTGCCTCCAGCCACTGCTCCCTGCCTCTGAGGAGTCGGCTGCCGTGGGGAAAGCATCGTATCTGGATCGCTCTGCAGCCTCTCGGCTTTACAAAGGGTGTTGCTCAGCATGCACGTTTTCTTGGTCGTTGGAAGTTCCCGTAGATTCAGACTAGACCGTAGCATCAGTGTTGTAGGATTGAGACTTCTCATGCAGCCAGGCGCCTTACGGACTCTGCTCTTTCAGTCAGGCCTCCTGGTACTCCAAAGCCTTCAGCGGGGGGGACGGACACAATGATAACCTAGTGCTTAATCACTGGGAGTCCGTACCCATCATTTTAAGCCAGCGTAGAGAGAGAAAGCAAACAAAACAAAGACAAAGCATTGTAGTGGAGGAAAGTAAACCCGGGCAATTTCTCCTCTGATCAATAGCGTTTCCGACCACCGAGGATCAGTCCCCAAACCAAGAGGAGCAAAGACCCCGCCCCTCCAGGGCCTGCTTTTGCCCCCAGGATTTCAGAGACCCTGCTCTGGGCTCAGGAGTCAGCGGGAGGATTGCGCAAGCACTTGTGCAGCCCTGCTGGCCGTGGCTGAACTATGGGATGGTAGGATGTATGCATCCACTGCCCGCTCATAATAAACTAACGAAATAAAATTTTAAAAATAGCATATTAAAAGTAACCAGGGGAGCAATCACAACCGGAAAAGCAGCTGTCAGCGTCTCGGTAGGCACCGTGCTGGGGCTGCTTTCCCCAGCATGCTGCTGTGGTCCTTTGGCTTGTCCTCTGGTTTGGGTTCGTGACTTGGATGAAGGTCTGCAGAGCCCGTCAGCTTTCTTTTCCGTCACTCTGCAGGGGGCTCGTCCAGCACATCAGTTTGCCGTTCAGCCGCTCATGCCCTTTTCGTGTCCTCTCACTGCCTGTCTTACCACGCAGCCCCTCTTTCCTAATTCTGCTAGACTTTTTACCGCTGCCCCTCGGCTCTCAAACAGCAGCTCATTCTAAGAAGGGCAAACCTCACTGGTGTTCGTGGTTCACCTTACAGACCTGACAACTGTTTAGCTGAAAAGGGGGCGGGAGGTGGGGGTAGGGGTGGGGGGGTGTTCATTTCCAGACCTGAAGGATGACCCATGGCTGCAGTGTTGGGGGTGAACATTACCCTTTTGATCTTAAAGACGTGGTTATTCTACTAAGTCCCAAGCTGAAGCAGGGCTAAGGGCCATCATCCTGGGGAGGGCTCCAGCCGTCTCCAGCCTGCAAGACTGCTTGGGTCTTTTCATGATCTGTGTTTTTCTCCCACTCATTCTCAAACCTCCTGCCATGAAGCTGATTCCTAGCCCGACAGCAGCCTCATAAAGGATAGCTTAGCACCACTCCTTCCAGAAACAGGCAGCCTCTTCTTGCTTCCACGGAGCAGAGCTGGTGGGCTCGAGCCCCCTGTGGTTATCAGCCACGGCACTTACCCCCGTCCCACCTTCCAGTTTTTCCAGTGCCTTGGGTGATGATCCTTTTCAGAGCCGTGGGTAGTGGTACGGTCCATCTCGTTCTTCCGACCTATGGGGGTGACGTTTACGCGTCCACCAGACCCGTCGTCGTCGTCGTCGTTGTGCCCATGCACCTTTGATGGTCTCACCCTTCTCCTCTCCAGATGCCAAGTTACTCGCTCAAGCTTTCTAGACCCTGATCACCACTCCCCCAAGACGTGTAGAGTGTGTGCCCCTGGGCGATGTTACACCAAGTGACCTTGGTGCTGCCCGCCCCCCTCCCCCCCATGTTCCCAAGCCCCTCAGCCCAGTGAGCTGTTCCCTCGAGGCACATGGTTATTATGTCTTAGAAGTGGTCATGACTTTATTCCCCGTAGTCCCCCACATTCTTCCTTCACCACGGCCTCTGCCCACAGGGTGAGTTGTCATCACCTTGTTATGGGGGAGAGAACCACCAACACCTGGGGAGTCCAAGACATCCCCTGTGAGTCCCCGCTGAGTGTGGGGCTGCCTCGGAGCAAAGGCGTGTGGGCACCACCCGCAGCTGGTTAGGGAGAATAAACGTCTCAGGCTCTCTGAGCCCCACCTTTCCACCTGGAAACGTCACAGGGTTGTTCCCACAACGTGGGGAAATGGAGATAGAAGGCTGATGAAGTCCTTGCCTGGTTGACAATGCCGGCCCTTCTCCAATGGCCGGTCACTGTGGGGCAGGGCCTCCGACGCCCACCAGACATGGAGGGAGAGCCGGCAGATCCCCACCAGCTGTTCTCATGGTCTCCTTCCCGGACAGCCTATCCCCCCAGGCCCCCGAGACCCCCTAATACGCTGGGAAGATTATCTCCCCTCACTTCCACCTTCAGAAGTCGCTCATGCTGTCTCGTAGGGCGTTTGTCACAAAGCTGAGGGGTGCCTGTTCCCCGGTCCATAAGGTTTTTCTTTTCACCTCTTCGTATGCCAAAGGCTTCACCCCAAGAACTGCCTGGGAGTGCGGCAGTTTGCCGAGACCATGATGTGCGCCGTGCTCTACGACGCGGCCAACAGCTTCGTCCACCAGCACTTTGTGGAGGTGTCCATGTCCGAAGAGTTCCTGGCCCTGCCCTCGGAGGACGTGCTGGAGCTGGTGTCTCGGGACGAGCTGAACGTGAAATCCGAGGAGCAGGTAGGTGGGCAGAGTGACAAGTGAAAGGTCGCTTTATTTCAGAATCTTTGATTTTCATTCATTCTTTTTATAAAGCAGGGTCACGATGTGTATGCATCTGCATCTCATGGTCTTCTTTAGGATTCCACCCCCCGCGCCCCCCCCCACCCGGTTTAGTGTCTAAGATTCCATTGACTTTGTTTGTTTTGGTGGCATCACTGCCCTCTGGTGGTGGGAGTAGGAGGCCCAGCCCCACTGCTGGATTTGAACCTCCAACCCAGTGGGCCACAGTCCCATGCACAACCACTACGCCACCGGGACTCAGCCGATTCCACTGACTTTGATCAAACCAGATTTCTTTATTCTTAGATGCTTGTGTTGTTTCTAATACTATGAAAGCCACAACGTCCTCCGGAAAGAGTTAGGAACTAGAGGTAGCCAGGAAAGGTCACTGTTTTGAAAGTGCCCTGTTCTAAAGAGGAGCAGAGGGTTGGGGTGGAGATGTGGAAGGAAAGTGAAGCCCAGAGGGCGCTGTCCCGTTTCCTCGCGTGGGAGAAATGGTTTCACAAGCTGCCAGCCAGGAAGAGTGTTCCAGGGGGGAAGAGAACTGGCAGTGCAGGCAGGAGAAAGGGGGGGATCGCAGCTGGAATGAGTCGGAAGAGACAGGACCCCAAAGGGTCCGCCTTTGATAGGCGTGCAGGGTGTCTCTACCTCGGAGAGGCAGCTGATGCCCACACCCAGGAGACGCTGGGAGACGCTTATGGGCACCGCCGTCCAATTGGTTTTCCGTTTTCCCCCTGAGGGTGAGGGTGAGGCTGAGGGAGCTGTGTTAGATAGTCGAGCAGCAGGCGAAGAAAAGGTGTGCGGAATCCTTCAGGAGAGAAGGACAGTGAGAGGGGGACACTGAGGGACCAGGGCTGCATAGGAAACAGGTCCCAGCCAAGAGGAGCCCCCCCCCCCCCAGTGTGTCCTCTTGTCAGCCATGACAGCGCAGGTCACAGGCAGAGAGGGACTTGACGCTCAAGAGCCAGACTTCCCGCAGGCAGCACTTTCCTTCCAGGTGGAGCAAGAAACCACCGATGGGTTTTCCTTATTAGCCAGTGCTCCCACAACCCAGGAAGCTGCTCCCAGGAGCCTCAGCTGCCGTGTGGAGAGATGGGACCGGGCAGGGTAGCAGGGCACAGAGAGAGGGGGCTGTGGAGTCTGGAGACAAGTGGGAGGGAAGGTGGCAGGGCCCCCAGGAGTGTCTGAGTGGAGAAGGGCATGGGGTTTGAGATTGGGCAATGGGGGCGCCCGGCCTCTGCTTGGCAGAAGTTACTCCCATCAGCCAGAGCCTCTCCTCTGTCTTGGCAGGTCTTCGAAGCTGCCTTGGCCTGGATCCGATATGACCGGGAGCAGCGAGGGGCCTGCCTGCCTGAGCTGCTGTCCCACATCCGCCTGCCTCTCTGCCGACCCCAGTTCCTGTCGGACCGAGTGCAGCAGGATGACCTGGTGCGATGCTGCCACAAATGCAGGTGAGGCCTGTGTCTGCCGTGGTGCATCCTGGGAAAGGGGTCCGGTGGAGACGGGATGCCGTCGGCCCTCCAAAGGCTCCCACTTTAGCTCCCCACAATGCTTTGGTGTTTTGATTCCACCGGCCGCAGTGGACTCTGCCCACCTCAGTGTCAGCGGCCCCTCAAGTCATCTTGGTCCTTTGAACCCCTGCCTTCTGGAAGGCTCCTCAGTCCCATTAAGGACAGAGCAGCCAGTCTTAAGCCAAGCACACGTGGACCAGGTGCTAGGTTCCTGCCATCCCAGCATATTCTCTCCCCCCCTTTCCCTTCCCCCTCATTTCAGGGACCTGGTGGATGAAGCGAAGGACTATCACCTCATGCCGGAGCGCCGGCCCCACCTACCAGCTTTCAGAACGCGGCCCCGCTGCTGCACCTCCATCGCGGGCCTGATCTACGCCGTGGGCGGCCTCAACTCAGCAGGTATCTTGCAGCTCCCCTTCGCAGAGCCCTGGCTTTGACCCGGGGATGTCGAGCCACCAGAGGACACAGCCTGGGGCTTCTCCTAGGGCCTGGCCCCCTTGACGTTTTGTCAGCCTCTGCAGCGAGAGCTTGTCAGGGATGATTAGCGCCTCAGCTTCTGCGTGTCAGCACTAAAGGACGTTGACTGCTGGAGAGCACTTCCTGGATGGGTGGGGCGGTGTGGGTCCAGATCGCGCCCCCTCTGCTCCCACGGAAGGTGCAGGCAGGCTGAGGAGTGGACCTTGGTGTCCGACGCCCCAGCCAGCACACTTTCCCTCGCATCACAGTGGCTCCCGGCAGGTGCTCAGCTCTGGGTAGGGCACGGCTAGGGACCAGGTCCTATAGCAGGCTGGTCACCCTCCGTCCTATGAGGACTCTCAGGCTAGACCGCAGCAATGTCCCTCTCCAAACACACCAGGGCCTGACATCCTTTGACTCACCTCCTCTCCTGTGACACGTGTGCGCTTTGCAGTCTGGGTGTGCCCAGCTGCCCCTAGATCATCCAGTCTGGTCGTCCCCGCCCCTGGGTCATCAATGCCAAGAGGGCAACCTGGGCAGTCTAACCTGCACACGGTGGCTCGGAGAGTCGCCATCCAGACTGGTTCAGGAGGCTTCAAGAAGTGAATGGGGAAATGGGATCAGGGTCCTGGAAATTGTCCCCAAGCTTCTCTGGAGCCCCGCCAGCTTCGTGGAAGGGTTAGAGGGAAGTTTGATATTGTCCCAGGCACGGAGGAGGGAGGTGGGTTCTCATCTCTGTGCCTCGTAATCGGTGGTCTAACCTGGAAGGTCCACAAAGCCAGCCGGTTCTCCATTCAGCCGCAGACGCACGCTCCATTTCACGTCCTAGTGGCTGACAATTGCTTAAGGGGCCCTCCCGGGGGTCCGGGTCTTTGGGAAGAGCCTAGAGGGCGGAGCTAAATCCCCCACCTACGTAAGGGCCCAAGAACTGTGGTCCCGGCATGCAGCCGCACGGGTTTTCATGCGAGTAGCAAATTTTTATGCAGGTGACTCCCTGAACGTGGTGGAGGTGTTCGACCCCATCGCCAACCGCTGGGAGAAGTGCCGCCCCATGACCACGGCCCGGAGCCGCGTGGGCGTGGCCGTGGTCAACGGGCTGCTCTACGCCATCGGGGGCTACGACGGCCAGCTGCGGCTGAGCACTGTGGAGGTCTACAACCCCGAGACGGACACCTGGACCAGAGTGGGGAGCATGAACAGCAAGCGAAGGTAACCTGGGCATCCGGGCTGTAGCCCAAACTCACCACCCGCTGCCCCCCTTCTCCTCCCGCCGCCACCGCCGTGCTCCTGGGGAGCACCCGGCTAGACAGGCGACAAAAGTAAAAGCCACACTTGGCAGCCGGGCTGGCCACTGCGAGCCCCTCCTGGGAGCCAGCCCCATCTGCCTGTAAGGAAAATATTTGTGTGTCCTCTGAGGGGTGGGGGGAGGGGAGTCCAGGTAGGAACGTTCCATCGCTTTACTGACTGCCAGACAAAAAAGCTGGAAACAGGTGGGATGGGAGAAGTGAGGAGGGGAACGGGATGTGATCTTTGGGAGGATGTCACAGAAATCTTGAGAGATGGAGGAGGAGGATCTAGCGTCATTAAAGGTAAAAGGAAATCCAGGATTTGATAGATAGATAGATAGATAAATATGCATATATATTCAGACACACACACACAGTCTTCACCCCTCAGCCTCACCCCACCTGCAAGCTCACCATGGAGGGGCGGGGATTATGTAAGCCAGCGCTGTGTCCTTCATTCAGGGTCACGGCACAGTCCCCGGGATTTGCCAGGCAGACTAAGCGCGCGCGCGCACGCGTGTGTGTGTGTGTGTGTGTGTCCCCAGCAGGTCAGCTGCTTCCTTCTCCCACTCAGGTTGCCTGTGAGCCGTGGGGCTGAGGGCGTCCAGACAGAGCCTCCAGGCGGCCTCCCGAGTGCCAAAGCGGCAGGCAGCATCTTGGGTTGGGCAAGCGCGTGCCCAGACGCTGCGCGCTTAGAGGGCTCCCGGCTGTGGCAGATGAGACCTTCTGTTCCTCTGCCCTCGGCAAGGCTGCCCCGGGTCCGGCATCACAGGCACCCTGCCCCTTCAGGGACCCAGCCAGCCAGCCAAGAAGATTTTTTGTCGAGCTTCCTTGGCAGATGCCCAACCTTAGGGGAAAATCAGCTCTGCAAATTTAAGAAAGCGGGGCCACTGGCGATCGCCCAACAGACGAGACGCTTTCTGAGGCCCTTTCTGCTCTGTCGCTGGTGGGCTGAGCACTCACCTCACCCGACTGCGCTTGGGTCCTCTGTCAGATCAAGGGCAGCTGGAAACCCCCCTGCCACCTACATGTCTGACGACCGCGTGGCACAGTTTCCAACCTCGGCAGTGTCACCATGTGTGGCCACAAGTTGGGGTGGATCTGCTGTTAAACCAGTAAGGCTAGACTCACAAAGCTGGTTCTGGTCTGGAAAGAAAAGAACAGCCTCTGTCCTTCCTGGCTTCAACGTCACCGGGTCCAGTGTATTGTCTGAGAGCAGGGCCTTCTGGGTATGCCTCCCCCTGGCGGTGGTTAATGCCCGCAGTACTAGCAGTGTGGGTCCTGCCCTGGTGCCTCTCCTTGGAACTCAGGCTGCCTTTAAACTCTTGGTCACATCTCCCCTGACAACCCACCAGCTGTCTCTGCCCTGATAGTATGTGGCAGCCTCTTTCCTGCTGTCTCTTTCCTTCTCCCAGCCCCCTTGCAAGAGACGTCGCTTCCCCCAGACTGCCCCCCTGCATCTCATCACGCTTGTGCCAGGCGCTCAGTGGTGCCCTCCATTCTCTCTGAACATCTGGCGGAGCACCTGGGTTTCTACTTTTTCAGTCTGTCTTGTGTCTGCATCTGGAAGGACAGCAAATGTGTGATCTTCCTAGTCGGTGGCCAGGACAGGCCTCCTCCCTCTCCCTGGCCGAATGGGGCAGTGAGTCCGACTGTGTTCCACACACAGAATCACAGCTTGGGGTTCGATTTTTAACTTGGGGGGAGGCATTGGATAGAGCGAAAGATTTGGTCGGTGACTCCAGGCCTCCCTGATATTAGCATCTTTGACATTAAGAAAGCCTGGCCTGATGGTCTGCACGTCTTTAGAGCCCCACCTCTCCTTGAGCAGCCCTCTCTCTGAGGGGGAGCCCAGCCTCCCCGAGCTGTGACTGCCCCGCGCTGATGACCAGGCTTCCTGCCCTGCAGGCTGAGGTGGCAGGGGCAGAGCACCTGTGGTATCCCGTCAGTGCAGAGCCTGCAGGAGCTGTGGCTTCCCTTGCTAAGACAGACCAGGGGCTGCGCAAGGTCCTGTCTGTAATGAAGAGACATATGTCTAGCTTAATGGTGAATCAGATGGTTCAATCAGAGAGCATGAGACAGAGGGTCTGGAGAGTTGGAAGGGCCACAAACACGCCCTGAGGGCCTGCTGTGGACAAACACCAGGCTCAGCACTGCCCAAGGCAAACAGGTGAAGATCCCTGTTGCGAAGGGGCATCAGGTGCTGGTTCCCCACGGTACCAGAGTGCAAGCAGGCAGTGGGCAGGGGCATTGGCTTACCACTCCAAACCGTGCCCAGGGGAGAGCCCCCACAGCGCGGCGAATGGGCACCTGTGATAGACAAGTGCTGTACGAGAGTGGCCAGGCACACGGGGAGCATGGGGACAGGAGACGGAGCTGCTTGCGGAGTGGCTTTTGGAAAAGGGGACTTGGACCTGAGCGCTGACCCTCGCTTGGCACTGCCCAGTGGCAGGTGGGCGTTTCAGGCCGATCAAGAACTGAGAAGAGAGGAACAAGGGAGGGAGGCTGAGGGCGAAGCTTCTGGCCCCTTTAGTTCCCCCCTTTCCTTGGCCAGATGTCTGGGGTTTACACCTGGTCAGGAACATGGCAGGTGATGGTGAAGCAGATTGCTAGATGAGCCAGCCACCCATGCCTCTCAGGGCTGACAGCCTTCTCTGTTGCAGCGCCATGGGGACGGTCGTGCTGGACGGACAGATCTATGTCTGCGGGGGCTACGATGGCAACTCCTCCCTCAACTCAGTGGAGACCTACTCCCCCGAGACGGACAAGTAAGGACTGTGGCCTCCCCCCACCCCTGCCACGGGCAGCTGGACCTTCTTAACAGACAGTGAAGAGTCCGAGCTGCACTTCCTTACATACCTCCAGGGGAGAGACTATCTCACCTTCTGGGGCCCCAGCGTGTCTTGCATGGACTAGGTATTTCGTAACTATTGGCTCAGTAAATGAATGAATGAATAAATGTTGAAAACAGACAAACGGCAGCATTGATCCTGGGAGACCTTTACTAAATGCTCTCAGTTATATGAATCCAGGTAAGAGGGGCTAAGAAATAGATGAGCTGCCTTTTCCAAAGTGGGTAGGATTGGGGTCGGAGAGCAGACAGGTGGAGAGACAAAGTTAATCTGGTCCAAATAAGTTTGGCAAATGAAGGCTGTCCCGCCAGAGTCCTTGTTCTTCCACCGTATGTATTTGGGTTCCCAAAATTACGTAGGATTGTGTATTAGGCTCTGCAAAATTCTGCGGCAAGAGGCCTGTGTAACCTGGGGTTTCACACAATACCTATTACTGCCTTGTGGAGGGCCCTGGTAAAACCTAGCCCCAATATTTCCTTTTAGTACTTTGGATCTTTTGGTATTATGTAATAAAACCAAAATCCGTTGGCTGAGTGGATCCAACAGGGTGTTTTTAAGCCAACCCCATCCCATCCCCTCTGCCCGCTCACTTCCCGTGGCGTGCGAGCTCAGTATCCACGGTCTAGGGGAGCTCAAGGGTGCCATCTCCACCTCGCCCTGACGGCCTGTGTCCAGAGCTGGTGGGTTCAGAGGGGGTGCCGTGAGACCCATGTGAGAGTAGGCAGTGGGAGCCGTGCGTTCAGGACCAAAGGACAGTAGGCGGACGGTCGGCGTGACTGAAGACGGTGGTCGTCATCTAGTGGAGAAGGGCGTCGGGGCGCGTGGCTGGAAAGCAGGCCTGAGCCGGGCAGTGCAGGACCTCAGCAGGGAACCTGAGTCGTTCATATCTTCCAGCAAACATCGTGGAGCCTCCTGCTCTGGGGGGTTGGGATGAGGGTGGTCAGAAAGCTGGACCATCTTTTTTTGTGGGGGCGGGGAGAGTTGTTGAACTGGCCCAGGTGGCAGGCAGGAGTTTGGGCAGCGGGGCCGGGACCAAACAGTGACTGGGTGTCCACAACCAGCTGAGACTTGGTGACCACAAGAATGTCGAGATCAAGAGACACGAAGCCTGGTTCTGCCAGTGCAGCACAGTGAGGTGGGCAGGGCAGGAGCAGGTGGGTAGGCGATGGAGGCATTGTGGGGCGTGCTGGTTTTGAGCCAGAGAGAGCCATCAGCAGAGGGGGTGGGAGCAGAGCCGGGGGGAAGAGACCACTGCACCCGCCGCCATGGGAGGGCGGGGCACGCCCAGTGCTCACACCACCCCTCCCGTTTTGGCTCTTCCCTACAGGTGGACAGTGGTGACCCCGATGAGCTCCAATCGCAGCGCTGCTGGGGTCACTGTCTTTGAGGGCAGGATATACGTGTCAGGAGGCCACGACGGCCTGCAGATCTTCAACAGTGTGAGTCGGGCCCCTCCTTCCACCTCAAGAGTCATTGAGGCCAAGCACTGTCGGGAAAACCGAACCCGACAAACCAAGAGGCCAGGGCACCGCGCCCATGCCCTGAAGTTCCTACAATCCGGAGTGAGGGTGCACAGGGGCCAAAGCCAGGGGGCAGGAGGGGGGTGCCTAAAGCCTAGCGTGCCACCTGCCCCTACCTAGTCAGCCGCCCACTCACGGCTGGTGCGCCCTTGTGAAACCCCAGAAAGTCTCCAGCACGGGCCGTGCACTTGCAAAGGAGGTCTGGTGGTGCGATTGTTGCCAGTTGGGCTGCTGAGGCTGTTAGCTGCAAGGTGAGCAGTTCTAAACCACCAGCTGCCTGTTGGAGAAAGATGGGCCTCTACTCCCATCACGAGTGACAGGCCCAGAAACCCACAGGGCCAGGTCCACCCTGTCTGGTAGGGGCACCTTGAGTCGGAATCAAAACGATGGGGCAGTGATTTTTTTTTAATAGTTTTGTGTTCCTTCTGTGCAATTGGCTTGACAGTGCATTTCCCTACCCCGCCACCCCGCCCCATAGAAGTGAGGCAACAGCCATTGCGCAGTGGTCCCGTGGGGAACCAGCCAGTGCCATGTTGGGACCTCCCCAGGAAGGGATTCCAGAGCCCCCCCCCCCCCCTTGGGCAGTGCACCCTTGGGCTCATCCTCTTTAGCCGTAAAGAGAAGGGGTCAGATTAGGGCACCTCTCCCCCAGCGCTGTAAGCTCCAGGGCACAGGCCCTCCTCCCTGTGCCTCCCGCCAGTGCCCCTCCCTGGCCGGCCCAGAGGTCGCAGCGCTGGCCCTGACTGCCCTGCCCATCCCCGCCCGCCCTCTGCTGTAGGTGGAGCACTACAACCAGCACACGGCCACCTGGCACCCGGCTGCAAGCATGCTGAACAAGCGCTGCCGGCACGGCGCCGCCTCCCTGGGCAGCAGGATGTTCGTCTGCGGGGGCTACGACGGCTCGGGCTTCCTGAGCATCGCCGAGGTGTACAGCTCGGTGGCCGACCAGTGGTGCCTGATCGTGCCCATGCACACGCGCCGCAGCCGCGTCTCCCTGGTGGCCAGCTGCGGCCGCCTCTACGCCGTGGGCGGTTACGACGGGCAGTCGAACCTCAGCTCGGTGGAGATGTACGACCCCGAGATGGACCGCTGGACCTTTATGGCCCCCATGGCGTGTCACGAGGGAGGCGTCGGGGTGGGCTGCATGCCCCTGCTCACCATGTGAGGCCGAGAGGGTGGCCTGCGCCGGGGTGGTAGGGGTCCGCCCCAAACACGGGCGCTCCTCCCGGCGCAGCCCCGCGGAGGGAGGCGGTGGACCCGAAGGTGGGGTGCGCCCCCCCCCCGCCCCCCGCCCCCCGAGGTACGGCGTTTCCAGGTGCTTCAGTCCGCCCTCGCTGTGCTGCCCTTACGACCTTCAGGCCTGGGCCCCAAGAAGCCCCTCCGGGCCCCGCTGCTCGGCGCGCGCGCACAGGCGCAAGGTGGCAGGTGCGGGCGCGGCCGGGGAGGAAGTGCGCGTGCGCATAGGGGTTTGGAGGGCTCCTCTCGGAAATCCGGGGAGGATTGGTGTGGTTTTTGTCGTCACCTAGTTATTCAGGAGAAATGGAAGAGTCAGAGAAGAGCCTCGAGCGAAGCAACAGCAAAAAAAACACTTGAAAGAAACTGGAAAGAAAAAAAACTTTTTTTTAAAAAGTGGACTTTTTTTTTTTTTTTTTTGCCAGAAGAGAGTACAAAAGACACTAAGAGGCACACACGTGTTTCACAGAAGGCCGCCACACGTGAAAAGGGCGGCCTTCCCTCCCACCTCCGGAGCCGGGGCCCCGCGGCCTGGCCCACCTGCCCGGGCATGGGGTTCCCTGGGCGCCCGGCGGGGCTGGAGTCGGAGCCCTCTCGGCTGGCCCCGTAGCAGGGTGCTCCTGTGTTTGTCTTCACGCCGCCGTCAGAGGACGCTTTTTAATCACTGGATCCGCCAGAATGCCCAATGACTGCCGTCCCTTCTCTGCGGGAAGCCCCGCCCAGCACTCAGCTCCAGAGGCTGGGGGGTGCCCTCCCACTGCCGTCGCCCCCTACCCCCTACCCCTTCCTGGGTCGCACCCCAGCAGGGAACAGATCAGTCTGGGCAGATTCTCAACTTTTTTCTCGGGTCCTGTGTCCTGGGGATAGTGACTGTACTGCCAGCCCCTTCACCAGGGACCTGCTCTCCCCACCAGCTGGGAGCTGGCTTGCCCAGTACCCCATCTGCCCTGCCAGCCCAAGGCATCTCCTCCCACCTACCCCCCCCCCATCTGATCCAGGGGTCTCGCCCCCCTCCAACTGACCAGCAAAACAGACTTTTAGAGTCCCGGCGAAGCTGACTTCACCACTTTAAGGACGACAGGCAGAGAACAACAGTGTTTTTTATTTCCTTCTGAAAGGACTCCAGACCCTTTCCTCGGACCCCTCCCCTGGCGGGACCTGGCTCAAGGGAGGACACCTTCTCTTAGCCGTGCACTGGGCGGTCGGTGAAGCCGCCGCCTCCCTCCAGCTCCGGTAAAGGAGCCAGAATAAGCTGGAGAAGGAGAAAGGAAAATCGTCACGTCTGGTGTACTTCAGGCCTTCCTTCAACTGCTGCTGCCAAAATCCGGTTTTATAAAATTCTTCCGGTCGAGAGGAAAGGAGGAATTCTGACCCCTGTCACCCAAGCCTGGGTCTTAGGGTCCCAACCCTCCCCCCATCTGGCTAGCCTCCTCTCTGCGCCTGCCTGGAGAGGCCCCCAGCAGCCTGTGGGTAGCCCCTCTGCAGAGCCTGGGAAGCCCTCCAGGTTCCCATGGGTGCAATCGCCATGCTTCCATCCAAAGGGGAGGACCTTGGCTCCCGGACAAAGGAGCTGGGCCTCTGCTACAAGCACTTGAAAATGATGTGTGGGGGGGTGGAGGGGGGGATTGATGATCTTTTTGTTTTTAACTGTCCTGACTCACATTCAATATGGTGTAGCTGTCGTGTTTTTAATGTAAGTGACCCAATCCGGCGTGACCTGGGTCCATGGTGGGGTGGGGCTGCACCCTCTCTGCCCACCCTCCCACACGTGTGCTTCCCTTCTTTGGGCTTTGCCTCCGGGGCCAGACTCTGACAGAGGGTGGGCTCCCAATCTCCCCTTAGAGAGAGATGCCCTTCATACCCGCCCCCCACCCCCGTCGTGCTGTCGCCGGTGACACTGAAGCCTCAATTGTGACGGGGTTCCGTGTCGGCCAGGGGGCCGCTTGCCGCTCAAGCCTCGCTGGGTGCGTGGCACCAGCGTTCGCCATCAGGGCTAGAGGGATCCTTTTCCCAGGGGCTGGAGGACCGTCCCACCCTTCCACCTGTTGGTGTGGGCCTCACCCAGGTCAGGGTTTCCGAGAAAGATCAAGCACAAGTGAGCACGTTTCTCTCTCTCTCTCTCTCTCTCTCACACACACACACACACACACACACACACACGTTCCTCGGTCCGACGGTGAATGAATATGTGCACATGGCTGGTCTGGCTCCAAGGTATAGGAGCCGCCTGGCAGGAGCTCGGGAAGCATTTAGCCAAGAGGTGGGACAGACGCAGCACTCGATGCGCCTTGGGCTCTAGCCCACCTCTGAGCAGAGGACACTGGTGGTGCCCGTGCTGCTGGGGCATATCCTTTTGAAGAACACCTGGAGCCTCCTGGGTTCCGCCCAAGATCAAAGCCGGAATGGGAGCCGAAGACCAGCTTTCTGACTTACCCGCAGAGAATCCACTAGATAGGAAGTCTGCCCCTCCCCGACGTATTGCTTCCCAAGAACCTCCCCTCCTTTTTATTTATAGAACGCATGACGTTTGTCTTAAGAGACCAAAGAGAAATAAAGAGAGCGTTCCTAATTCCTTCTCCCTGCCCTTCCTTGGTTCCATTTTTTTTTTTTTTGGCATCACTGCCCTCTGGTGGGAGTAGGGGGCCCAGCCCTGCTCCTGGATTTGAGCTGCTGCTGGATTTGAACCGCCAGCCCAGTGGGCCGCAGTCCCATGCACAACCAGTATGCCACCGGGGCTCAGCCTCCTTGGCTTCATTTTTACATTGCGATAAAGAACAAAACGGGGGTCGTTTTGACCGTGTGGGTGTGTACCATTCATTGGCATTGATTCTGTTCACCATGCTATGCAACCCCCACCACGGTCCCTTTCCAAATGTTTTCGCCTCCGGAACAGGAACTTCAGCACCCTTTAAGCAATAACTCCTTGTTTTCGCGTCACTCCTGCCCCCCCCCTCCCCCGTAACCTCTAATAAACTTTGGTCCCCATGGATGTGCCTGTTCTCTGTCTCATATTGGAGGGACCTGGCAGTGTGGGTGTTTTGGAATAAGTTCCATCCAGCCTGTTTTCAGGACTTACTCACGTGGCATGTGTCAGAACCTCACATATCTATGTGACTGAGTCTTCATTTCACCGTATGTACATAATCGCGTTGCAATTATCTAGTGAGTTGTCCATGGACACCCGGGCTATCTCAGTACACCCTTAAATTTTTATTTTATATTTTTGATATTGTAAGTAAATCAGGCCCTTAACCGACTCAAGTGGTTTGTGGTGTTGGCCCTTCTAGCCCAGTGCTTCCTGCCGCATGGGAGGCCTAGCCGTTTGGTTACAAACAAGAAGCCCCTATGGAGGCTGCACAGATGGGAGTTTGGGGGCAGTGAGGCACCTAGTGGTGGCTCTTCGTGGGAACAGAGCCTTTAAACTTGAAGGGGGTGAGTAAAGTGTTGCTATAAAGGTTCTGGTCTCTGTATGCACCGGGGTGTTCCAGACAAACCTGTGCAACCTAGCCCTGTGCTCAGACAAGTGCTGCCCAAGAGACCCCATCAACCGGGTCTCCTCAGCATCTCTCAGATCCGTGAGATGCAAGGGAGCAGCGGTCAGCACCGCAGGGTCTATCAACCGTCTCTTAGGGATCATCTTGGTAGATCTTCCTCAAAGGACACCGGACTATCACGGTGGGGGGTTGACAAGAGGCTTTGAGGAAAGCGAAAGCTGCCTCAGTAAAAGACCCCAGAAAGTGGCGCTGAGGCCTTCCCTCCCCACCCCACCCCCCAACACTCCCCACTCATCAAGGGAGGCAAAGGCTGGACCCAAAGAATGTGCCAGGCAGCCTAGCCGGCCTTCCTGGGCACCTCAGGTGCACAGCAGCAGGGCAGAGCCTTTCCTAAGATCGCCCCCTAGTCCAGGTCCCGTGGTGTGGGTGTCGGGAAACTCCCACTACACTTGGCAAAGCCAGTCCGTTTGTGGTCCGGCTCCTGGGGGTATGGGCTCTGCTGGGGAAAGGTTTGGGAGGTGTGCCACACACACATTTTACACATACCGTATACCCCCTGGACCCTCTCAGGATCTGCCCCCGCCAGTAAATGGAAAATAACTCTTGTTGACTTAAGGTTGAGTGACTGCCCCGGTTCGTGAAGGAAGGGGTCTTACTGGCACCACGGGGGCCCAGACCTCCACACTCTTGTGCAGAGTCCCTGAGGGGGACACCCAGCCTCCATGCCCACTGTGTGCCGGACACGACCTTGGGGAAGCCCACCAGGCATTGAGAGAGAGAAGATACCATGTCGAAATCATAAAAGCAGGCACTTGGGTGCTGACATGGCGTACCCGTGCTGTGGGAGTAAGGGCAAACACTTGCCAAAGAGGGACAGCCCTTTCCAAGTCACCCGTTCCTCCCAGGGAACCAGAGCCCCACGACGAGCTTTCACTAGACTGAGCCTGCTGGACTCGCTGTTCCTCTCCCCCATTTTCTTTCTCGGCTGTGGTTTGGATTCTGCTCCGCAGAAGCCAGCTGTCTTCACCCCGTCAGCCGACACAGCTGCTGTTCCCGTAACCTCACGCAGCCCCAAATCGAGTGAGGAAGGGGCTACGTTCTCAGGGGGGGGCTGAGTCAGGCTTGCAGCGGCCACTTTTGCTTCCGGTGCTACAGAGGCTGTGCTCTAGTCAGTTCTCTCCTCCTCCGTGTGCTGGCTGAGGGGGAACCTGGGTGGGCTAGAGAGAGGGCCAGCAGCTGAGATTGGAGCTACTGGATGGGTGGAGAGGTGGGGTAGACAGACGGAACCAACTGGAAGGATATTCACAGAACCTGTCTAGAAGACAGACATCAAAGGAGTGGGCTGGGGGAGAGGTCAGGCAGTGTAAGATATGACAGAACAATAATAATTTATAAAGTATTGAGGGTTGGTGGAGAAGGGAGAGCAGGGGAAGAGGGGAAAAGATGGGAAGCTGATCTCAAGGGCGCAAGTGGAAAAGCGGATATTTGGAGAATGATAACAGCAGACATGCAAAGGTGCTTGGTACAGTTATGTATTTATGTATTGTGAAATACTATGTACGAGCCCCCAATAAAATGATTTTTAATTAAAAAAAAAGTGGGCAAGCTATCTGACTAGCTGTTTCTCTAAAGACATACAGGTGACTACCAATCACAGGGAAAGATGCCCCAAACCACTAGTTCTTGGGGAATTGTAATTGAAACCGTAAGATTTCACTTCACTCTCACTAGAGTAAAGCTGGGGTGAAAAAGAACCTCAAGTGTCGACATGAATGTGAAGAATCCTGAGCTCATAATGGTCCCCAAGCGGAACACAATCTAAATATCCATAAAATGGCCTGTGATCTTCCTGCACTCAGTGTCATTGCCTGTGTCTCGTGAGTCTGAAGAGGACTTTATAGATTGATATTAGACATATAGGCTACTATTGGACTTAGGGACTTGATCTGGACTGGGCTTCCCTGGGCTATTTTCTCAATGTTCGATTGCACTTGTATGTAGAACTCATTCTTTCACACATAGGAGTATCTATGAATTTCTCTGGTCCACCCAGACTAACCCGGCTGGTGCATCTTTATAACAGAAAGTCTCATCTCTCTCCCTCGACGCAGGTGATGGTTTCCAACGACTGATCTTGTGATTAAGCAGGCCCCCTCATAACCTCTTACACCAGCAGGGCGACTCTTTATAGTTAGTCTGTTTGTTTTGTTTGTTTGGGCATCACTGCCCTCTGGTGGGAGTAGGAGGTCCAGCTTTGCTCCTGGAGAGCTGCTGCTGGATTTGAACTGCCAGCCTAGTGGGCCGCAGGCCCGTGCACAACCACTATGCCACTGGGGCTCAGCCCTCTGTAGTTAGTCTTAAAATTGGGTAGTTACAAAATCCTTCAACTCTTACTTTTCAAAACTCTACTGAGGCTGAGCCCCAGTGGCGTAGTGGTTGTGCGCGGGACTGAGGCCCACTGAGATGGAGGTTCAAATCCAGCAGCACTCTTCAGGAGCAAAGGCTGGGCCTCCTACTCACACCACCAGAGGGCAGAGATACCCCCCCCAAAAAAAAGAACCCCCAACAAAAACAGGAGCTGAGCTTTGGTGGCATAGTGGTTGAGTGCGGGACTGTGGCCCACATGATTCGCGGTTCAAATCCAGCAGCAGCTCTCTAGTAGCAAGGCTGGGCTTCCTATTCCCACCAGGGAGCAGTGATGTCCACAAAACAAAACAAAGCACTGTGGGGGCTGAGCCCCGGTGGTGTAATGGTTGTGTGCGGGACTGCAGCCCACTGGGACGGAGGTTCAATTCCAGTAGTGGGGCTGGGCCTCCTACTCCCACCACCAGAGAGCAGTGATGCCCCCCGCAAAAAAAAAGCACTGTGGACAGTAGGTTTGTCTAGTACTGTCTGTAAACAGACCCCTGCCTTCTGTCTTCTTGCATCAGACTCACCCAGGCTTTGTGTATTCCAAGACGGGCTTTGTCCTTGACACTGCCACGTTGCATTGACATTGTGTACACGGTGGCCCGATGTGGTATCCCGGGGGTGTTGCACACATTCTTTTCCAGACCCGCAGGGTGACCCAGGGCCGCCCTCTGTCTAACCAGCATGCCTGGGCTTTTCTATGGCTAGATGTTCTGTCCCATGTAGTTCTCCCGCTCTAAACCAGGAGCCTCTAACGGCCTCCCTTTTGGGGCAGTCGGGAGTGGTCGCTGAGCACCACCTAGCCCTGATCTCAAAGTCACAGAGACTGATGCGCACGTGGTCCATCCGTCCACCAGACGATTTCTATGCATTTCCAATTTGTGTCATTCTTCCTATCAGATTGGGGAGAGGTCAATAGTTGTACCTTAAATTATCCATCCCTCTATGAATGAATACCCATAGTTTTTTCGCTTCGCTATGGCGTGTGTTCCCCTTTGGGCCAAATGCTTCCACTCCCACCCCACCTCTGAGCTGCCAGGAGCGAAGAAAATGGAGCCGTGTGGAGTCCAGCAGGCCTTTGTGATGGTCTCTGGAGGCCAGCCTCCCCCAAACTTGATGAGAGGTGGCATTGACCTCTCTCGATGGGCCCTGAGGCTTCCCAGGGGCGAATTGATCAGCTAAGTGTCCTCGTGTGCAGAACCCAAAGGACTGGACCTGGTGACCGCAGACTCTGACAGGAGTGTGGGACAGCCAGAGGGGCTGCAGGTTCCAAGGTCACCTCCAGGGGAGCATCACTTCCTCACCAGGTGGAGAGGGCCTCAGAGTCTCAGGCTAGCCTGCCTGTCCAAATCTACACATAAACTCACCCCAACCCAGGACCACTCTCGCCATAGTTCCCTCTCCTTCCCCCCGCCCCATCCTCCAGTGGGCGATCCCAGGGCATAGGTGTCCAAGGGGGAGGGCTTGGCCATCAGGCCCCATGTCCCTGAGCCCTGGCTTCCTCGCCAAGAGTGGCAAACATGATGCACCCAGCTGGCAAAGCCTTCCTGGGAACTAGAGAGGTTTGTGAGAAGCGGCATGGGGCCAGGGGATGGCCATCCCCCTCCTCAAAGGAACTAGGACTTCACTGCAGCATAGCCCCAGCCCGGAGGGAGCTCTCACACGGTAGTGGAACTTCCTGAAGGAGGTTCTGAGTGAGTAGAAATTTATTTGATTCATTCACTCGACAGATACGTCCCAAGCCATTACAGCGTGCCCGGCACTGCTCTGGGATCTGAGGATGCATCAGTGACAAAGGTAAATGTCTGTGTGTCTGTCTGTCTGTCTGTCTGGACTGGTTGGCGGTGGCCAGTGAGAAGATGTGGAACAGGGAGACAGCCCAGGCTCCCCATCAGCTGGACTGGGGCGGGGGCCCGCAGGAAGCTCCAATTTGGAGAGGGTGATTGAGGCAGTCATGTACTCATGTGTCAGTTTCATGATTTGAAATTGGGTTAGGAGTAGAGTCTAGCCTGTCAATCTGGAGATAGCCAATGAGTAGCCAATGAGGCCTCTGTGGGCATGGCTTTCTCCTGAGACTTCTGGGATGTCTCAAGGTATTTCCCAATTGGAGAAGAGAGATTTGACAAAGTCTCGGAGATGACGAACTACTGACGAGATGACTGCATGCTGATCCATCTGATTCCTGGAGAAGCCAGGGGAGAAGCCACATGGGTTTGCCCTGATGGAACCAGACCTCTGAGGCCAGAGAAGCCACAGAGAGATCCCTGCCAGTGCTGGGATGCTTCTATCCCAACTGGATACACAGGACTCTGCACCCACTGGCCTGTGATTGTCCTGGTGTCATTGCACATGCTTCGTGAGTTGGAAGGAGACTTTATAGACTGGTATCGGACATAAGGGCTGATATCGGACTTAAGACCTTGGACTGGACTGGGTTGGGATGCTTTCTCAATGTTCCATTCCCCTTGTATATAAACCTCTCCCTTATATCTAGATGCGTGTTTATGAATTTGTTTCTCTAGTCTACCCGGACTGACGCAGAGATGCTGCTGGAGACCCACAGGGCCCTCCTAGGGGAGCTTCCCACATGCAAGTCAGGGGTGGGAGAGAGTGTGGCCAGAGCATTGTGATCAAGGTGGCATAAAGGAACAAATGGCTGTTGAGGAAACGGGGTGATTCCTCTGCCTCCCCGAGCCTCTGGGGCAGCCCTCTGGTTTCTCTCCCCAAAGTCTCTACCTGCTTCGTCTCCTTACCCCTTGAAGTTTGGGTTCCCATGATGCACGATGGACCCTCTCTCACCCACAGGTCACCCTACTGGACCCCTTCCCCAAGTCTTCTGGACACCCACCCGGGACCTTTCATTAATCCACTCACTCACTGGGTCATTAATTTCAGAAATATTTTATTGAACCTCTCTCCTGTGGTTCTCAGACCTCTGTGGAAGGTGTGGGATACAGTAACTGGGCGGGGAGCAGCAGGGACACAGGGTACCACCCTGCCAAGATGCCAGCAGTACTCTGTTGGGAAACTCCTCCTTGGGCCACCTCTAGGGGCCCGGACACCCTGGTGTTCGAGGCGGGACACGGCGGTGGAGGCCAGCCTGATCTGAGGGCTGCAAGGGCACACACTGCAAAAGAATGCCTCCGCCAGAGAGGGCAGGAGCTGCGGCTGCTTCCTGAAGGAGGTGGTTTGGGCGGGCCCGTGGAGCATGCATAAGAGTGGGAGAAGCAGTTGGTATTTAAAGGCAGAGACAGGTGGGGAGGGACTGACTCTAGGCTTTCAAGCTCTTTAAGGGGAACCCTCCTCACCCCGACTGAGCAGGAAAGAGGGCTGAAAGCAATGGGTCATGATGGTGGTGCAGGGTCTCCCCTCCGTTCTCCGGCCTAGATATTCCTCAGGATGTTGGCAATGATGTCATACTTGGCCCGCTCGTACATATCCCTGGCCACAGGTGGCAGCTGGGGGCTGGCCTCGGGGGCAGACTCTGCAGAACGCCTCTCCCGGGGGGACTGCAGAAGGGATACCAGTGTTGGTGTGTCTCCTGGCCCAGCTCGGAGGGGCGAGGAGGATGCTGCAGGCGGTCTCTGCTGACCTGGACTCTGGGAGCTCATCCCAGCCCGTCAGCCGGGGCTGATCCACTTACCTGGGTCAGGAGGGTGGCTCCCCTTTTTATAACAGTTTTCCCAAGCGGGGAGGTGGGGCAGAGGGAAGGGGCCCTGACAGCACCCCCAGCAGCCCCTCTCTGGCTGGCCCCTCCTGGGTAAAGAGCCCCCCCTTTGCAGGCCCTCTGGCCCACCTGTTGTTGGCGCTGGCAGTCCTCGGGGCAGTTGATGCTCAGGAAGCGCTGGCGTCCCGACTGCTGGAAGCTGCCGGTGCAGGTCCGCTCCTCCTGCAGGGGCGGGGCGGAGGCTCAGAACCCGCCGACACCCCCTCCCAAAAACCCCCTCCCCCCACGCCGTGGAATCTTACTGGATCATCCTCCAACCCACAGGGGCACAGCTGAGGGGAACCTCCCAACTCAAGGCCTGCCATGGAGCCAGGACCAGACAGGGTAGAACCGCCCCTCTGGAAGAGTTTCGGGTTTCGGAGATGGCTACTCTATGCCTTTCTCCCATGGAGCCGCATGCTGCTCCGGTGAGGGGCCCTGTGGGCTCCCGGAGTTGGGGGGGGGGGGAACCCCACCAGACTAAATCCTGCGGAGTCCATTCCGATTCACAGGACTCTGCTCCAGACGCTGGTGCCCGACGCTGTCCATCTTTCCTCCCCTAGGGTGGTTTTGAACTCTTGATCGTAGCCTGGTACACAGCCCCCAGGGCTTCTTTATTTTATTTTATTTTTTGGGGGGGGGGGCATCACTGCCCTCAGGTGGTGGGAGTAGGAGGCCCAGCCTTTGCTCCGTGGAGCTGGAATCGAACCTCCATCCCAGTGGGCCGCAGTCCCGCGCACAACCACTACGCCACCGGGGCTCAGCCCCTACTTTTTTTTTTCTTTTTTTTTAATTTTTATTATTTTTTTTCCCCCCAGGGCTTCTTATTCCTCGAAAATAAATACTTTCCCTACAGCATCACAGGGCAGAGGCCCCCTATAAATCAGCATGCCCAGGGCAATGTATTTGTTTAAAGAGATGTTTTTGTGTGCCCCTCCTCCCCCCTCCAAAAGAGAGAGGCCAATCCCCAGCGCTGAGTGCTCCTGCCCCCTGGGTGGTAGGACCAGGTGTCAACCGCATTTTCTATACTTCTTATCATTGAGTTACTTTCATTGTGTGTGTGTGTGTGTGTGTGAGAGAGAGAGAGAGAGAGATCACTGCCCCGGTGGGAGTAGGAAACCCAGCCTTGCTCCTGGAGAGCTGCTGCTGGATTTGAACCGCCAACCCTGTGGGCCGCAGTCCCGCACACAACTACTATGCCACCAGGGCTCAGCCTCATTTTATTTTTTAAAAAGCAGCTTCCCGTAGGCAGCAGACTCCCTGGCACGGCCCGTCTCTCGCCATGTATATTTCCGCATGCCCTCCTTGGACCATGGTTGACCATAACGTGGGATCAGAGAAAGCAATAAGCGTAACTTTTATGTTCTCAAGGCTGCTGCTTTCAAAGGAGACTTGGGGGCACCCTCAAAGGGTGAGGTGTCGGCTTGCCGACCCCAGGGTCAGAGGTTTGAACCCGGCAGCTGCTCCCTGGGAGAAACGGCTCTCTGCTGCCATAAAGAACCAGGGCCGCGGAGACTCACAGAAGCAGTTCTGCCTGTCCTGTGGGGGTCAATTCGGGAGCCCTGGGGGCTCAGTGGCTGCTGCTAAGTGCAAGATCAGCAGTTCGAAACCCCAGCTGCTCCCTGGGAGAAAGACGGGTTTTCTACT
Organism: Nesogale talazaci; assembly: GCA_004026705.1. Taxonomy (NCBI): domain Eukaryota; kingdom Metazoa; phylum Chordata; class Mammalia; order Afrosoricida; family Tenrecidae; genus Nesogale; species Nesogale talazaci. The sequence goes on along the minus strand of PVJH01013422.1, from coordinate 6,690 downwards.
CCCAGAAAGAGTTTCGGTCTCTGCCCCCTGCCCCCTGCTCTCCCCCCCCCCCCCCCCCCCCCCCCCCCCCCCCCCCCCCCCCGGCAGTTCTACTCCGTAATGTGGGGTCACTAGGGGTCAGCATCGAGTGGATGGCAGACTGAGTGAGTGAGTGACAGGGTGGGTTGGAGGCAGGGCATACTCCACGGCCCTGAGCCCTCTGCTCCCACATTCAAAGCCCACGTGGCCAGAGGAGACGTGCCCTGTCGGAGAGCCCCAGGGAGACTCACCCCACCCTCCTTGAAAGCACAATCCTGCTGCAGCTGCCTCTGGGTGGACAGGCACTCGGTCTCTTTAATCCTGAAGTTGAGCGGGACCTTTAAGGTGGAGGTCTGCAGAACGGAAAACAGAACAAAAAGTTACCACCTCTCTCTGACAGAGGGAGAAAGAGAGGCCGAGGAAAGTGGCACAAACGGGAAGGGGCTTAGCCCAGGTCTGCTGGGACTCAGGTCTTCCCATCCACCATGCATTCAGGGACCCAGACCCTTCAGAAACGCCCCTCAGGACTCCCCTCAGGACGCCCCTGAATAGCTAGTTATTTGACTTCAAGGGCAAGGGGATGGGGAGGGGGTCACTTCTTGCCTTTGCCCCTCAGTTTCCTCATCTCTGAAATAGGAACAAGAATCCCTGCCCCTCAGTTTCGGCCGCTGGGAGTCCAGCTCGCTTTCCTGTCTTTTAAGCAGCTCGGCATATCCCCTTAAGAAGGAGGCCTTGAGGACCCCTACGTCCCCAGCTCACAGAAGGCCACCCATGGCCCGGGTCACCCTGGAGAGAGACCTGCCCCCCTAATCCCTGGCTTGGGCTCTGTGGACACTCACCAAGTTGGACGGTGGGGTGGACTCCAGCAGGCGGAAGAAGGGCTCCCCTATGCGCCCCTGATTGAAGAAATGCACGGCCTGGGTGATGATCTTGTCATAGGTCCTCCTGCGCTGGGTCACACAGGTGACGGCAGTCAAGCCCGCCAGCAGCACCAGGAACCTCCAGACCCCTGCCATCGTCTCTTCTCTCACCCTCTCCCCACGGGGGAGTCCCTTTTAGGGACTACACAGTCAGCCTTACCCAAGGGCTGATGGCGACATGTGAGGCTGGTGTCTTCCGGAAAGAGGGGCTTCTCCTTCCCTTTGCCAGAGACCCTGGGATTGACCAATATTTCCAAAGATCATTGGCCAAGACACCAGCAGGTTTGGGCACCCATCCAGGGCCTCAGAGTGAGTTTGCCCTGGGCCTTGGTGTTCCCCCCATGTTCCCCCCAGGGAGAATGCCTCCAGTTCTGATTGTTCTGGTGTCCGTTTCTAGTCGTCTGGCCCGCTCTGGTCCCAGAGACGGCTGCCCCAAATCTGCAGACTTCACAGATGACAGGGCCTCAGCAGTCCGCAGAGAGCTGGTGCCCTGGTACTCAGGTTGACACCCACAAGGTTTGGGTAAACTAGGGAAACAAACCCACAGAAAATCATATGTGTAAGAGAAAGAGTTGTTTGTTTGCTTGTTTGTTTGTTTTGAGGGACATCACTGCCCTCTGGTGTTCGTGGGAGCTACCCAGCCTTGCTCCTGGAGAGCCGCCGCTGGATTTGAACCACCAAGCCAGTGGACCGCAGTCCCGCACTCAACCACTACGCCACCGGGGCTCAGCCCAAGAGAGAGCGTTTTCTATAAAGGGTAAGTGTACATTAAAGTATCCCAAACCAGTGCTGTCCAAGCCCACAAGTCCAACATTAGCCCCTATGTCTGACAGCAATCTACAAAGTCCTCCTCCAGCTCACAGAACACACACAATGACGCAGACTGCAGGAGGAAAGCCGAATCCGTGAGTGTGTCAGCATCTCAGAGCTGGCAGGGGTCTCCACACGGCTACTCCAGCACTCAGGGCTGCACTGGGGGAGGTCCATGTGTCTTCTCAGGGATGTCTTGCAGGAAGCGAGCCTTGCCAGCTGAAGCAGGGAACTGGCCAAGGCAGCTGTGCCCTAGTCCGACCATCAGAAAACAAGAGACTTGAGAACGAGACAGAAGAGGTTCCAGAAGCCATTTATTGCTCCACCCTTCAATTAACCCCATATGTGTTTATTGGCCAGGTTGGCACCAAAAACCTTAAATATCTCAGTTACCTTCATGTGTGTGTGGATGAGTGGGAACAGAAGTTTTTTTTTTGTTTTTTGTTTTTTTTGGTTTTGTTTTTTTTGGGCATCACTGCTCTCCGGTGGTGGGAGTAGGAGGCCCAGCCCCACTACTGGAATTGAACCTCCATCCCAGTAGACCGCAGTCCCGTGCACAACCACTACGCCACCGGGGCTCAGCCCCGGGAACAGAAGTTTTTTGTTGTTGCTGGCATCATTGCCCAGCCTTGCTCCTGGAGAGCTGCAGCTGGATATGAACCACCAACCCAATGGGCCGCAGTCCCGTACACAACCACTATGCCACTGGGGCTCAGCCTAGTTAGAAGTTTTTAAAACCTGGGTGCTTGACTTTCTTTGAGCAATCATAAAGTCTGATCATCCAGGGCCCACAGCCCCTCACTCCCTACAACGAGAGATCGGCTGTCCACTGCTCCTCCAGCCTCCCACTGCAGGCCCAGGAAGGAGAGGGAAGCTGCTCCTTTCAGGATCGCAGTAAGGATTCCTGGAAGCTGGGTGACGAGGCAGCCAGCAGCTCTGAGAGGACCAGCAGGACCCCTGCCAGCCCGGGGATGACTCTCAACTTCTTATCTCGTTGCTGAGGGGACTCTGTAGACTAGAACTCCCACCCTCCTGGGTTGAGGAGCTCCCATTCACCAGAGGTGTCAGAGGTCCACTGAGGCCTACCAGTGGGGAAATGGAGGCACAGGACAGCTCATCTCTCTCTCTCACACACACACCACCACCATCACCACGACCCCCTCCAGAAACTCAGTGAGAACCAAGAAAGTCCAAGTGGGAAGTGAGAGGTGGACTGTGGCGGTCATGTGCTTATGTTAATGTCATGATTGGGATGTAGGGGTGGAGTCTAGCCTGTTAATCTGGAGATAGCCTTTGAGTAGCCAAGGAGGCCTCCGTGTGGGCATGGCTTTCTCCTGATACTTCTGGGAAATCTCATGATATTTCCCTCATGAAGATGAGAAGCTATCTTCCCCAGTTGTTGAGAGTTAGTCTCAGAGATGAAGAACTGCAGACAAGACAAGATGGCAGCATCCGAGCTGCTGAAGGAGCCAGAGGAGAAACCACACGGCCTTACCCTGATGGAACCAGACCTCGAAAGCTAGAGAAGCTAAATGGAGATCCCTGCCAGTGCTGAGTTACTTCTACCACCACTGGATGCTATTGGTGGACCCTGAACCCTGGAAGCAGGAGCCATGGGGAGACCCCTGCCTGCGCCGGGACTCTGCACCCACTGGCCTGTGACTTTGTGAGTCAGAAGGAGACTTTATAGACTGATATCAGGCATATGGGCTAATATTGGTCTTATGACTTTGAACTGGACTGGGTTGGAATGCTTTCTCAATATTCTAGTCCTCTTATTTATACAGTTGTACCCTTATATACATATGCGTGTCTATGAAATGTGTTTCTCTAGTTTACCCAGACTAACACATGGACCATGGGGCAGCTTTAGGATCTAGGGTTGGTGAGGTTCTGGAGGGCAGCAGGAGGGTGTCAGGAGAGCAGAAAATGCTTTCTCCCCTGTGGGAGGCCAGCCAACCCCTTCTGGTGAGTGGTTCCGCCTCCTGTGGTCTACTCTGCACAGAGGCAGAGCCTCTGCACAGCCTCCTGAGGTGGCTGAGACCCGCGAGTCCCTGTGGACATTCCGCAGAGAAGCGAGATGGGCAGCATGTTTGCACAAGGACTGGAAGCTGGTGGCGAAAGAGGCATGGTGAGCCCTTGGGTCAGCCCCTACCCCCCTCAGGCCACAGTTTCCCCATTGCTATAATGCGATATGAGGAGAGGTGGGCACCGATTCTGGAAACCCTTCGCTCTTGCCCAAGTGGTCTGTGTAAGTCAGTGCCATGGAGCAAGCTGCTGTGACCACACTGGTCCTGTGGGGACACACACCTGTTGCTCCATGAGGCAGACACAGAGACTGGGGATAGGAAGGCCCAGCAGAGGCAGGCCCAAAGGCCTGGCATCCTCCCCTCCAGCATGGATGCCTGCCCAGCTTCCAGGGCTCTCCCCGCAAAGGGGTGAAGGCCAGGAGGACTCAGGGTTCGATTGTGCTCAGCTCTGCTGCTGATCAGGGTGGGTAGGATGTGTTGACTCGCAAGGCCCCGTCTCTCCTGGAGGCCCTCCCTATCAATGGTCTGAGGACGCCTGCCCAGCTTCCGGGGCTCTCCCCGCAAAGGGGTGAAGGCCAGGAGGACTCAGGGTTCGAGTGTGCTCAGCTCTGCTGCTGATCAGGGTGGGTAGGATGTGTTGACTCGCAAGGCCCCGTCTCTCCTGGAGGCCCTCCCTATCAATGGTCTGAATGGGAGAGTTTGAATTGGAGACAGGGGCCGCGCCCTAGACACTGGTCACGGAGGGAACCTCGCCCCAGAAGTAAACCCGGCTCCAAAGAGAAAGAACCTCACTTCAAATCTGCTTGCTGCCTGGATTTTGTGCAGTCAAGGGCCGTCTCTGCCCTTCCATGTGCGGCGCCGTGGTCTTGGCTGCCCTCTGCAGGCAGAGTGAATGCTGGGTGCTAGGGAGAGGTCAGATGCAGTAAGGGGCCCCTCAAAACCCAGCCCCTGCCTTGGAGCCCGTTGGGGTGGCCCCAGAAGGCCCTTAGAAGGTAGAATTGTTCCTTGGGGCTTCCAAGGCTGCTGACCTTGCAGTAAACACCCAATATACAATCTACCACACCTGGGGGGGCTCCCGAGCCGGCCTTAGGGAACCTCCCCCCCCCACTGCCATCAAGTTGTTTCTGACTTACAAGGACCCAGAGGTCAGGGGAGAACTGCCCCTCCGAGTTTCCAAGACTGCAACCTCTTTCCAGGTTTGAAAGCCTCCTTGAATGGCTTCCATGGAACTGCTGGCCTTTCGATGAGCAGCCAATCAGATTGGCCCTTAGGGGTGTGCAAACCTGGCATGCTGGCACGCTAGTTCTCATGAGAAGGTACCCGGTGCTCCCAAGAAGTTGAGCCTCTCTTATCCTCTAGGGAGCCCCCCTGGGGGTGGGGCCGTGACAGAATGCCTCATCCGTCTCCCTCAGAGAGGCTGGTGGGTTTGAACCACTAAGCTGACAGCCCCGCCAGGCCTCCTTGACCTGGTGGCACCAGCCAGGGACAGTGGTGGCTTCTGGGTGAGGCCCCATCTGCAGTGGGTGAGCACCCCTGCCTCTTCACTGCCCGGCTGACACTTGCCACCTCAGTGTGGTTGGGTGTGTCTTTGCCTGGTGGTCGATGAGATTGGAAGACTTTCCATGGCTTGCTGGTTCCATATGGGAACTATGAGGTTTCCCTTCCAAGGGATGTGCCCATTTTCCTATGGGGTTGCTGGTCTCCCTCTGGTGGAAAACGAACACCGAAAGAATTATGACGAGGGGGCCGAGCCCCAGTGGCGTAGTGGTTGAGTGCAGGACTGCGGCCCACAGGGTTGGCGGTTCAAACCCAGCGGCAGCTCTCCAGAGATAAAGTCCAGGTACAGGATCCCGCCTTAAATATCATTCCCACAGATTCTCCCTTAATAGCGATGCTGCCTCAGAGTGAACACCTGGTTGACTTTCTCTCCCGACAGAAGCTGACATCCTGTTGCTCTCTCTTTCTTTTATTTATTTTTTTGGGGGGGGCATCACTGCTCTTCGGTGGTGGGAGTAGGAGGCCCAGCCCCACTGCTGGAATTGAACCTCCATCCCAGTGGGCCGCAGTCCCGCGCACAACCACTACGCCACCGGGGCTCAGCCCTGCTCTCTCTTTCTGCAATGTGCCCCACGGCAGGTCTCCTCACCTGTGAGCTCAGGGACCTTAATGCAGATTCCACCCACCTTGTGACGTATGTCACTACAGAGTATACGTGTCTTCTGGCTACCTCTACATGTCCCAAGACAGGAAAGGTTCTCTCTCTTCTCTGCCATCTCCACGTGGACCATCAAGAGGGACGAGGTGAGCATGCTACCATGAATTGTGTCTGACTCTTTATTGTAGTCTGTCCCCGATCTGGCCTATCCTCTATGACTTTACTATAATCTCTATATATATTACAGCCAGACAACTGTGCCTACTGCTCCTCTTCAGTTGTCAGGAGCTGGATCCCTCCTGTCTCTTCTATGCATGTATACAGTCTCTTCTGTATATATTCTGGAGCTTAATCCTTTGTCTTACAAGTATATTTCTTACACATCTGTCCTGTCATTTTCTTTTTTTTTTTTTTTAGGCATCACTGCCCTGGTGGTGGGAGTAGGAGGCCCAGCCTTTGCTCCTGTGAGCGGGAATTGAACCTCCATCCCAGTGGGCCGCAGTCCCGCGCACAACCACTACGCCACCGGGGCTCAGCCCTCTGTCATTTTCTTTACGGCGTCCTGTTTTTCTTTTTCTCCTCTTTTTTTTTGTGGGGGGAGCATCACTGCCCTCTGGTGGGAGTAGGAGGCCCAACCTTGCTCCTGGAGAGCTGCTGCTGGACTTGAACCTCCAACCCAGTGGGCCGCAGTCCCGCGCACAACCACTACGCCACTGGGGCTCAGCCCGACTATTAAATCTTGACATGAAATTTCAAA
>PVJH01013421.1:0-60781 GCA_004026705.1 Nesogale talazaci | reverse complement strand
GCTGTTCACGACACGGTCGGTGGTTCAAACCCACCAACTGCTTCACGGGGGAAAAGACAAGGCTTTCAGCTTCCACAAAGGTTACCGCTTTGGAAACGCACAGGGTTGGCCCCACTTTCCCATCCCACCGCATCCCTATAAATCAGAATCAATTTTGATGGCAGTGAGGGTGGTTTGGGGAAATGGGACTAAGACCAGTGTATTACTGAACTTGTCTGTAGTCATCCACTGGGCTGTTTGGATGCCTTATTTGGGATAGCCATGCATGCACCAACCAGACATCTAGTACTAAAAAATAAAATACTGCCATCCAATTGCTTCTGACTCATTGCAACCTTATAGGGCCGGGCAGAACTGACCCTCAGGGTTCCTGGATGAGAAGTGGAAGACCCATCTTTCCTCCACAGAGAATCTGGTGCTTTCAACTGCCGACCTCTTGTTCCCACCAAAGGACTGTTGGGGGAGAGGGGTCATTGCCAATGAGATGAAGAAGCCTTAACTCAGTCATCAGTCCATTTTGCCATTCCATTGACTGTAGGAGTGAGGCCTCCTGGAGACAGGAACAGAGAAATCCTGGGACCATTGAAGACAAAGTGCCACCACAGTGACCACAGGCTGAGGCAAGGAGATGGTGAGACAGAACAGAGGAGCAGCACCCAGACCATGCGGCTGTGAGGCAGATCGGCAGGGAGCTTCCTGGCCCACAGAGGCAGGGGCCAAGGGTCCACATGGCAGAGAGACTGAGGACTGGAGGCGGGGGGCAAGGGGGACAGAGAAAAGGAGAGCGAGAGATAGCTACTGACTGAGAAGAGGTGCTGTTTGTAGACCCATGACTGAACCCTAAAACCTTCCTGTTTTCTGACGTTCGGTAATCTGGTAATTCCCCAAATTTCCCAAATAACCCCCTCCCCCCCCCGCCCATCATGGTGAGTGTTGTCTGAGTTCTGCACAGACATTGTACCAAATTCTTAGGTGCAACAGGAAAGCAAAGTGTCGTGAGAGGAGTGATTGGTGGCAGTATAGGGTGAGGATGGAGGCTGGAGGCATGTCTGACCTCCACTGTGTGTGACCGTTGACCTTGGACTGGTCAGAAGGTGGGTTCTCCTTCTCCCCTGGGCAGTCAGAGGTGGTCAGATGTGGACCCCGCCCCACTGACTCCCAAGACAATACTTACTTCTTCACTTTCTTCTTCTTCTTCTTTTTTTTTTTCCTTTGGGCATCACTGCTCTCCAGTGGTGGGAGTAGGAGGCCCAGCCCCACTGCTGGAATTGAACCTCCGTCCCAGTGGGCTGCAGTCCCACGCACAACCACTACGCCACCGGGGCTCAGCCCTTCTTCACTTTCTTTTATGCCGCAGTGGCCTGCCAGCTGATGCGGTGCTGGAAGCTGGGGTGTTTGAACTGGTACTTCGGATACTAGCAGGCTCATTGAGGTGAGCAGGTTGGAATGGAGCTCCTGGACCCCGATAGAGCAGGAAAGAAAACCCTGATGAACTACACTCCAAACCTCGAGGTCGTAAGGGAGCCCTGGTGGTGTGGGGGTTACAAGTTGGGCTGTGATCAGAAAAGATGAGAGTTCTAAGCCAACAGCGTTCCAAGGGAGTGAGACCGGGCTTTCTGCTCCTGTGAACAGTCACAGCCTCAGAACCCCACAGGGTGTGTGTGTGTCTGTGTGTCTCACTGTGACTCGATGGGTCAGAACACAACATTGTCTGACCTGCCTGGCTTGAATATGGTCTGAAGTAGAACATCTGATTTGTGTTGATGCAAGGGGGAATCTCTTCAGGGAAGGACCCTTATGTGTGGTGATCAGGAAGATGATGCAGCGCCTTAGACGTGGTGGGTCCACATGAAACTCCCACCCAAACTTCCTGCCACCGAGCCAGTGTCGTTCATGGAGACATTACATTATCTTCCCATTCCATTTTCCCACGAGCTTTTGAAGCCTCCTTGAATTCATCACCATGAATTGGGCCAACTTGATAGCAGTTTCGTATGCCACTCTTCAAATAATCAAACTATTATTTGTCAGAGCGGCTAGTCTTGAGTGGAATCGCTGAAAACATTCAGAGCTGTGAGAACCCCAGACTTGACTAAGAGACAAATTCCTGCTGATGCTTTGATGATGGACACTTATTGATGGGGTTTGGTCGGCTTATCCATCGTTGTGATGAAGGGAGGTGACCGGCTCTGGTTCTGTGCATGGGGCTTTAACTTCCTCCAAGTTAAAGAAGGAGCATGCATATAAAGAAGGTATAGCTAGGTCTTCAAAGAGAAGTCGGTTAGTTTGGCCGATCCACTGGGTTTAAAGGGAGCTATCTTAAAGCCAAAAATAAGGGTCTCCAAGTCAGCCAGAAAGAGGAGACAGAAACGAAGCCTTCTCCTCAATCTCAATCTGAACCAGATTGAGAAGCAGTGACCCACCAAGACACACTGTGCGTGGCCTCTCAACCCTGGGTGGGGCTGAGTCAAGTTCATTATCCCTGGGCAGGAGGCTGGCTTGCAGTCTGGAGTGCCTCGGGGCCTTTGTCAGTGCTAAATGAACTTTTGAACACTTTCCCAAGCAGGCCAGAGGCCAAGGGACCACTGAACGGAGAGCCTGAAGACCAGTAAGAGACATACCTGCAGGCAGGTCTGAGAAGATGCTGGCGACAAAAGAACAGTATCCTTAAAAAACCTGTCAGTTTCCTTCATAAATCCCATAGTTGTGAATAATTTCTATGTGTTCCGAGTAGCCAGGGAAATGGATCACCAAAGCCAGCAGAGAAATAAGAGTGCTGTGGGAGTGCTGTGATCGTCAGACTCAAGTACAGAAGGCTGGAGGGAGGAAGAAGACTGACCTGCCTTGTAGGACTCGACCTTGGCTGGTGTGGAGTTGAAGATCCCTCCCTGGTGTTGTTAGAGGCGAGCAGATGTTGTCTCCGTGTCATTTCCTGTCCTCTCCAGAAGAACCAAAGCTACTTCTACCCCATGTCGTGATTGAAGTTCCTGACCAAAAATATGAAAGAAGGTGGAGAGGGGAGATGCAAACACGTCAAATTCTCAATGCAATCTGGAATGTCTGGAGTCAATCAAGGGGGAAGGAACGTGCTGAGCTACCGCCACAAAGTCATCTTTCCACGGAAACTTGCCCCGAAGTCTGCTTTGAATCACACAGCTTATTGGGAAAGTATGTTTGCCTTGAGCACGGAGCTCTTTCAAAGACGGACAACAGCATGTAAGAGGCTGCATAAGCTTAGCAGGGAGAAAGTTTATGACAATAAGCATGATGGTGGAGAGGGACACTGCATAGTAGTTCATAGCTTGGAGAATATAAATGTCAGGAGATGATGCATGCAGAATTTGTGGGAATGATCCAACCTTGGCTGTGCATATTATCACCAGAAATATAAAATGGCTGGTCCGGCTGAGCCCCGGTGGCGTAGTGGTTGTGCGCGGGACTGCAGCCCACTGGGTTGGAGGTTCAATTCCAGCTCCCAGGAGCAAAGGCTGGGCTTCCTACTCCCACCACCTGAGGGCAGTGATGCCTAAAAAAAAAAAAAAAAAAAAGAATGAAAAAAAAGGTTGATCCTCTGATTCTCAATCTGCCCCTGAAAAGGCTCTTGGGGAAAAAAAAAATACATCTCCAAATTCTATCTCAGCTAAGTTCCAACCATTGGAGAACTCAAATTTGAGTGTACATGTAAATCACACGATGGTCTAGCTAAAGTCAGACTCGGATTGTGTAGGCTTGAGAGGGAGCCAGCAACTTGGCATTTTAAATGAATTTCCAGGTGTTGCACACTGCGGTTGGCAAAGACAGCCAAGTCCTGATCCCTGCCACCTGCAAGGCTGCCTTCAAAAGGGTCCTAGGAAAATGGAATGAAATGATCTTTCCCCAGGAACTTTCTAAAGCTCCCTGGCATTTCCAAGGGGTGGGTGGGGAGGATTTGCAGATGATTAAAATAAAGATTTTGAGATGGAAAAATTATCCTGGATTCTCTGCTTGGGCTACAAGTATCTGTCTAAGGAGGAGGCATTTTGCAGGAATGGGCAGGTTTTAGACTCAGTCCTTTCTCATTTTTCTTTTTTTTTTTTTTGGCATCACTGCTCTCCAGTGGTGGGAGTAGGAGGCCCAGCCCCACTGCTGGAATTGAACCTCCGTCCCAGTGGGCCGCAGTCCCGCGCACAACCACTACGCCACCGGGGCTCAGCTCCTTTCTCATTTTTCTTATCTACGCTGGCTCAACCAGTCGCTTTACGAAGGACTCACTGGCTAGGGCAGAAGTCACCATGACCACAGAAGCAAAGTGAGATGCTGCTGCTGGCTTTAACGAGGGAAGAGGAAGCTACAAACCCAAGAAGGGCACTTCAGAAGCTGGGAAATTCAAGGTAAAGGAAGGAGAGGGGACGAGCACCCTGCTGACAGATACTTCACCTGTGGACCAGGAAAACCCAATTTCGGAGTTTTGATCCTCGGCATCGTAAGGCGAGAGTCTGTGGCTATTTTGCCAACATAGCCACAGGAAACCAACATGGCAACATGTTGTAGTCTTCAGAGTACACTTAGGAAAGTTCTTGAGAAGCAACAGAACCATGGCTCTACCTGGCTGCACATGAAAATAGGCGTCTTCGTTTTTCTTTGAAAGAACCATGTGCTCTTCAATCCCAGGTCCAGTTGAATTCCAATCGATGGACTTGGACCCCCAGAATCACTTGTGTCTGAGGAAAGGACTCATCTGTGCTCTCCGCCAGTCTACACTCATTATCCTGGGACAAAATGAGGACACCGCTGCTGTCCATTTCAGCTCACTGCTATTTTATTCTGTGAAGTAACCCTTAAAAGGAATCACCAATTCCTCCAACAGGTCAACGTCCTACAGGGATGGATAGGTGTAAGGCTGAGACCTTTCTCATGAGTCTGCCCTCAGCTGGTTGAAGGCTTCACTGTTCTTAGGAAGAACTCATTGGCACTGACGTTCATGGAAGGGATTGGTCAGTGCAGCTTGCACGAGGCCCAAGGGTTCCTTCCTGCACCTTTACATGGACAGTTAAGAGCTGGGGCCAGTGGGATCCGTGCCGGCTGAAGCTTCTTCCCCTCTAGGTCGATGGCTTTGTTGTTTCTAGAAGAAGTAGGATCTGCTGGCCACATATTCAACTGAAAATCCACCCCAGAATAGCAGCTTTGAACAGAGCCCCAATGGCACGATGGGGAAATGCTTGGCTTCAGACAGAAAGGGTGGCTGTTCCATCCCCCATGCTGAGGGAATAAAGACTTGTAAAGGTGAATGGGTTCCAGCCATTCCCCCCCCCCCCCCCCCCAAGCCCCCTGCAATCAGGTCCTGGCTGACCCCACCCCCTGGTGTGTTTCTGTCCTCCCTGACCATTGATGGAAGGAGAAAGCACAGTCTTTCTCTCTCAGAGCTGTTGGTCCTTTTAAATTGCCCACCATGTGGGTGGCAGACCAACATGTAACCACAAGTGCACCAGGGCAAAGATCACAGTCTAACAAGAGCGATGGGGCATTTCTGCTGTCCCCTTGCGGTGCTGATCGGGGTCTTGGTAGGGTTGCGGTAACATACTGGGCGATTCACTATAAGGTGTGATAAAAACAGGCATGGGTTTAAGAGAGGCCTCTCTGCTCCCACAAACAGTTCACTTCCTGGAAGCTCACAGGGGCAGTTCTAGCCTGTCCTCTGAGTCTCTGAGTCAGCCCTCACTTGATGCCCTGGTTTTGGTTTGGGCTCAGGACTGCACTTAACACAGAGACACGGTCTACAAGGTCACAAGGAGAAGAATGCATGCCCCAGGGACTCATTCTGTTCATCAGCCCGTGCTCTGCTTCTCCTGGCCTAGCTAGCAATGTGGCACTGTTCACAATCACCCAATCAGCAGGAGCTCCACAAACTTTTCCTGTGAAAAAGATCCGTGCAAACCACCGTTATCGGGCTTTGATGTGAAATCCAATCCAGCACTCAGCTCATTGAGTGCCAGCACTGGCCCCTCCGAGCTGTGTCTTGTTTGTGTTGGCAACATCCAGCCCGCAGCTAAGGGGGCCCTGATGGGGTGGGGGTCGTGTGTTGGGCTGCTTACCACGAGGCCGGCGCTTTGACACCACCGACCGCTCCGTGGGAGAAAGACGAGGCTTCCTGCTCCTGTGAAGAGTTATATGTTGTCAGGGGAGACCAGTCCCTGGAGAAGGGCATCGTGCTTGGTAGAGGGGCTGCAAAAGAGGAAGGCCTTCAACAAGATGGGCTGACGCGCCAACACTGGGCTCAAACATCAGAGCAACTGTGAGGCGCAGGGCCGGGTGGTGTTTCCGTTCCACTGCATATACGGGTCTTTTGAGTCGGAACCTACAACAAAAGAAATACAACCCACGGGGCAGTCCCCCCTGTCCTAGGGGGTGGCCACGAGCCAGAATTGGCTCTGAGGTGCCGAGGGTGAGTGTTTGGGCCTGGAGCTGGAGGAAGCCCAGTAGGAAAGTGTTAAGTGCTCAGTTGTGAATCGAAAGGTTGGTGGCTCCAACCTGTCAGTTAGTCCATGAGAGAAAGACGAGACTGCCTGCTTCTATCAAGACTTACAGCCTCAGAATCCTACGGGCTGATCTACTCTGCCCGACAGGCTCACTGCTGAGTCGGCCTGAGCTCCAGGGCAATGGATATGGTTTGAGGTGGAGGTTAGTACTTGAAAGAACAAAACCTCTTTGCCATCTAGTTGATTCCTGCCTATGGGAGGCCCCGTGGGTCCCAGAGAACTGCTTGGTGGTCATCTTGGCAGAAGCAGTTTGCCTGGTCCTCCTCCCCTAGGGCCATCTGGTGACTTCAACCCACCAACCTTGAGGGGAAGTGATGGCCCCAAGCGTGAGCTGTGTTGTCTGGAGGTACTCCTCGGTGGGGCAATAGAAGTGGCTACAAGCATTTGACTTAGGGTCTTAGCCATTACACCACCACATCCTGTGGATTCGGACACAGTCAAGTGAAAGCCTGAAATGCCACAGCTGCAGTGGGGTTGGTGCGTGCTTTATATTCACCGGGACGTTTTCCTCACAAATGCTGTGCTCACCACCCTGCCACCCTCCCAGCCCCCACTCTGCTAGGTGGGGCAGGGGCGGCAGTCTGGGAAAAGATGTTGATGGGGCTGCGCTCAGAAAGGGGTTCCAGGCCGTAGGTCTGTCTCCGTGTGTGGGAAACCAGGACCCCTGCCCAGGATGCGGTGTGCAAGCTCTCCGTGCTAGCGGAAAGGTGCACGCTGCTCAGAGTTGAACCTTGAGTTGAAGCGACGGTGGCGGTGGTGGCAGCAGCAGGTCAGCGCAGCCCAAAGCAACCTCATCCACAGGGTATTGCTGAGGCCCACCCAGGGCTATTTTTGTTTAGAAAATTGTTTTTTTTTGTTTGTTTTTGGGGCATCACTGCCCTCTGGTGGTGGGAGTAGGAGGCTCAGCCTTGCAGCTGGATTTGAACCTCCAACCCAGTGGGCCGCAGTCCTGCGTACAACCACTACGCCACCAGGGCTCAGCCTTGTTTAGAAATTTTATAATAAAAGTCATAGCTCCCTTTGAAAAAAGGGTAGTGTTTCTAAAATGGTGGCAGTGATGGGTGTGATTACTCCCCCCACCCCCACCCCCACCCCTTCAGCGAAAGCAGCCAGCAGCCCCTGGAAGTGGACTAGAGTCGCCCCTGGGCCTGGGGCACTGTTCATCACTGTGCCATCGGCGGGAGCCACACATGGACCTCTGCATAGGACACCACGCTCTCCAGGCATTTGCCACATGGGAGGAACGTCCCTTTGCCTGGGGAGACTGTAACCCTGCTTTTCATTTCCCCCAAGTTTCTTGTCTGCTCAAAACACAGCAGGTGTCCCCGCTGGGCAACAGAGTGGGGATTCCAAAAATATGGGCGTCAGAAAAAATGCATTCTTCTATCAAGTTTAAAATGTTCTGCTATTCCTTTATGGGCCTGCTCTCCTGGTATTTAATTATGATTTGATAGAACCATGTCTTTGCTGCCTTTTCAGCTTGTTGTGCCTATGCAACCAGACTGCTCTGGGTCAAATAAAAGTCCGGTTGAATTCTGGGGGGGGGGGGGGGGAAGGGCCTCATGGGAGAAAGATGCTGCCATCTGCTCCCGTCAGGGTGATGGCCTGGACACCCCTAGCGGGAAGGTAGGTAGAGCTTTTCTGGCCTGAGGGTTGAGAGTCAAACTAGATTCCAGGGCAACACATTAGAAGCATGGGTCTTGCTCCAGGTGGTTGAGTCTACTAGGCACCACCTGTAGGAGGCTGGGTGGCTAGTGGGATTCCCGGGACTGCTACCCTCCAGGTCAGAGGCTCAAAAGCACCAGACGTTCTATTCCTCGGAGAGTCATGGGGCAGTGTGACCTTGTCCTGACCTCTAGGATCTCTCTGAGAGGGCAGTGAGTCTGTCAGTGTGAGGCAGCACCCGTGGAAAGAGGTCCCTGCGGGGTCACAGCCCCTGCCCCTCGAGGTTCTCCCAGCATGCTCTCTGATCAAGTGCATCAGGCTAATCTGAGACTGCCTTTACCACACGGACATCCCCCACCTGTGAGAGTGGCTGTCAACTAATAGCCCGGCATAGAACAAGTGCATTTTATATGAAGCAGCTGGAACCGTCGGCTCCCCTTTAGAGGCCCGTGTGACTGTGTGCTCGGTGACCCGATTGCGGACTGGGTAGCGGGCTGCAGCCCACTTGGAGCCAAGGTCGGCTTGTTCCTCGGTCAGTACCATGTCCCTTGGCCTAGATTTCCCGCTCTTCCCTCTAATCTTGTTTCAATCCTGAGCTCACTTGTCTTAATGAGCTTCCGTGTTTTTTTTTTTTTAAATGCCTGTCTTCTGTAACCTACTTCAAATTCTTTAGGAAGTAGGCCGGCTTGGCCTAGCAAATGAATCGAATAGGACCCACTTATCATCTTAAAGTTATGAATGGAAAATAACAGGTGAGAACACAGGCACGAGGAATCGAATACAGCAAAAGTGTTTATTAAGCACGGGATGCATGCATAGAACCTTCTTAACGGAGAGAGGACCCGAACAGCCACCAGCTTCTGAGATTGACAGCAAGATGGCGTTCTGGCAACGTTCAATGGTGATCTTAGGTAGGTCAATTCATTAAATTCTCCCTTACCTCTGCAAGCAGGTAGTAAGTGCAGTTAAGTAAGTTAGTGGGGGAGGGTGTGATGGCACCCCCCACCCCCCTCTGTGCCCACCCTTCGTTCAGAGAGACGGCAGGCTACTTGTCCACGGGCTCGGTGTGAGGCTTCCGGGTTGCTGCTCTTCCCCCTACATCATAACCGATTTCAAATGGTGCTAGACAAAAACAGACTCTGAACACCAGGAGAAATCGGTCAGCCTGTGTAAGAGATGGGTCCGTGGTGCCACTGGGCTCCTGCCTCGCCCGCAGGTCTACGTTTCAGGTGCCTCTCGCAGCAGTGCACGCTGGACAGTATCCGGGGAGAGGGCCTTGGATTTGGATGCCATAGTCCTCCAGGTGCACACCCCCGTTCCCTGCCCATTAAATACCCCATATAGTCAGCCCACTCAAGGGCTCTACCAATGTGGCATGATTACAGCTGTTTTAACAGACTGTCCGCCAAGGGCTTGCCCCACCCACCACCGCTGCTCCTGCTTAACCCACTATGTCCCCTTTCAATACCTCCTGTCCCCACCGCCCACTCACCCTGAACCCACCCGACCCTACAGGACGTCTCCGTGGTCGAGCTGGCCCTGGAGGAGAGGAGCCCAGCCCACTGCATCTTCGGCCTTCGTCGCCCGCCCTTGGCTGTGCTGCAATTCTTACTCCTAAAACACTGATTTCAAATGGTGCTAGATACAAAGATGGAAAAATCTAAGCCACCATGTGAAACCAGCTTCCAGAAGAAGAGGATCTCACGGGCGGAAGGGGGGTGCCGTCTGTTGGGAGACACGCTGCTGAGAAAGGTGACTGGAGGTCCTGCTTGTGCCCCGAGAGGCACAGGGTGCGGGGTGGGCTTCCAGGGAGCGAGGCTCTGAGCACCTCGAGAGTCACACGCCAGCACAGCACTCGGTAACCCATTTCAGAGCCATGGCCAAGTTTTCTACATGGGATGAAACAAAGTAGCCAAAGCTGTATTCAAAGGCATTGACATCTCGATTCGAAGCACCAATGTTTCCCAGTATGCATTTTCAGATGCACTCTCCCCCCCTCCCCGCCCCCCTATCAGGAAACCATCACCCTGCACCTTGTATAGGTTCTAGCCCCTACCCAAGGGCGAATGTCACCTGGTCCTTGAAGGCAGCCCACTCGTGCCGCGCTCCAGACCCTGGGTACCTCCTTCCCAGCTCCCAGATAAATGTCAGAGCACTCGAATGACCCCCACCAAGCCCACTGCCGCCATGTAGTCACCGCTGCAGCACAATGACACTACAGGACAGAACAGGCCTGCCCCTGTGGTTTCTGAGGCTGCCAATCTTCATGAGAGAGGACAGCCTCATCTTTCCTGTGAGGAGCTGCTGCTGTGTCTGAACCACAAACGCAGCAGTTAGCAGCCCAAAGCGCAAGCCACCAGGGGGCCTCCTGATTGGCAGCATGGTCTTCACATCCTGGGTGCTTTTTTTTTTGGGGGGGGGGCATCACTGCTCTCCAGCGGTGGGAGTAGGAGAACCAGCCCCACTGCTGGAGTTGAACCTCCGTCCCAGTGGGCCACAGTCCTGCACACAACCACTACGCCACCGGGGCTCAGCCCCCTGGGTGCTTTTTAACGACGGCAAAACCTGGCTGGTACCCCAAAACTGTCCTAAGTGGGCAATTCTCTGATACAGGAACTGAGTTTTTGTTTTTGGTATTTGCCTCAGAGTAAAACTTGCAAACTATGTCCCTCTTTCCCCTTCTATCCATTTTGGTTCTTTGAGACTTGAGAAAACCTGCCGGTAATTCCTCTGGCATCGCAACAGAGAAGGGGGTGGCACAGCTGCATCTGTAAGACTGCAGGCCCCTCCCACTGCCACGGGCCTCTCCTATAGGCCTGCATGTTTCATGCCTTCTGAATACAAAACAGCATGGGTTGCTATAGGGAAGGAAATAAAATTTGAATACCAAAAGCGGTGCTAATTCTGACAAGACTCTCACCCAGCAGGAAATAGTTCTTTTGGTGCGGGAGATGACGCTATTGATCTTTAATGAGGTGGAAGTTTGTCCACAGGGCCAAGGTTAATGAACGGTGTGAATCTGAGGTTCTACTCCAGAAGTCTGTCTCACCCACCCCCCACCCCACCTTGGTGTGTGTGAGCTTAACGATGAGCCAGAGGAGAGGAATTCCCAGCCATACTTGAGCATGGGGGTAGGGTGGGGGTGATACTGACTGTGCACCCACCACCTTGCATTTGGAGCAAGCTTCGGCTCAGCCAGGGTTGCAGAAGCTTGCTTGCTTTTCTGGCTCCTTTGCCCTGTGACGCCTGCCAGGGATTGCTGAATGATTCTGACACCAGCTTTGCAGCCCGAGGCCCTCCTGGGAACCTGGTCCCAGGTCAGAGGAGAAAGCCCAGGGGCAGGTTTGTGTGGCAGGGCCGAGGTGCAGGAGTGGGGGGCTCAATGTCAATCACTACCTGGAGACCTGAATCCTGGAAAAGGAGGGTGCTGGGTGAGCTCCTAAGGGCCCGGGAGAGTACGAGTTCAGGTGCTAGCTAAGAGGTCAAGCCTACCATCCCCTCTGTAGGTGGAAGCTGAGGCAGCCTGCAGTCCCCGCAGACTGAGTCCTGGAAGCCCACGGGACAGCTCCATGCTGTCCTTAGGAGTTGTGACTGAGTCGACAGCAGGGGTTTGGGGTTGAGTGAGCGCTACATTTGGCTTTCTCAGCTACTCTGCTTTTTTTTTTTTTTTTTTTTTTTTGCGGCAGAATCTTCCTGCTTTAAAACGGAACCAAAAAACCCGCCAACTCACTGCCATGGGGTGGATCCCGATGGATGCTTTCTTAGCAACTTCCAACAGGCAGCGACCAGAGAGCGAACCTCTTCCTCCGGGTGGTGACACAGGGCTGCCAGTGACCCGTGAGTCATGCCTCCAGCCTCCTCCACACAGCACTGCAGATGCAGGCCTCTCTTCCCCGAATACTCTTGAGTCTACCCCTCAACCTGACCACCGCTCGCACCTGGTGTGGCTCTCCGCTCACCAAGCCCTTCCCGCGGAGAGTGGCCCAGAGCAGGAGCCTGGCCCAAGGACCAGCCAGCTCTGCCCAGAAGCGGATTCTCTTCCTTCAGAACACATCTCTCCTTTGGGCCTGGATGGAACCGTGCATGCCTCTCCAGTGACCCACAGTGGGCCACCGAGTCCAGCAGAGCTGGGGCGGGGGTGGGGGGGGGTGAGGGGGGTGGAGGGCCAGGTATCACTGCCACCGAAGGCTCTCAGGACTATGAAGGGGAGCTCCAAGGTCCCAAACTTGGATTCTAAAATACTCTTCGTCACTGGAAGAGGAGGAAATCCAACAGTAGGCAAGAGAAGGATGGAGGAATAAAAGTTACCCTTCACCCTTTCAAGATCTATGACTGAAAGACTCAGGCCTCCCCCATAGACCCGAGCTTGGAGGAGCGGCCACCCTTACCTGACACCCGCTGCTCTGTCCCTACTTGGACACATGCTTTGACAGCAGCTGGCTCTCCTCACAGGGAGCCCGAGGGTCCCCTAGATCCGTGGGAAGGCAGAGTGCTCAGGCCCTGGCTCCTGAGGCCTCCGCCATGGCAGAAGGGGATCCGCCACCTCTCACCCTGTGCTCAGGGACCCAAAGAGTGGCCACTGGGGATGAGCGTGGCTGGGCTTGTCGAGGAAGGAGCTCTGCCACTGGGTGTGGGAGGAGCCCTGGGAGGTGCCACCACACAGGGCGGGGCGTCTGGGGCGCCACCCGGCAGCCACGTCGTCGCTTACGCGCGCGCTAGTCTGTTCCTGTACCCACGCTCCAGGGCACTCCTCTGCCTGGGCAGGGAAGCGAGGGTGCGGGGAAGGTCACCCATAGAGAACCAGAACACGGTGGTGTGGAATCCTGCCCGGTTTCAGAACCCACGAACAGGCCTACCACTTTCCCAGCGGGGGCCTCGGGGCCTCCTCCCGCAGACAGAATGCTCACAGGGGGCTTCCCAGTCGCTCGGAGGGGGAGAACCAGTTCGGCCCGCGCCAGGAATACTGAGACAAATACAATCAGGGTCTTGCAAACACCCTGGCAGACCGGAGCTTTCTTCCGGTGGGTGCACTCCAGTTCAAGTCCCTGCCAGGAGGTGCGCTTCCAGCCCAGATCCCCGTGAAAAGGGAGACCCCATAGATCTGGGTGGAAAGGCAACAGGGAACAAAGCAGCCGGAAGTCTTGGGAACCCATCCCCCCCACCCCCCCACCCCCAGGGCTGAAGTGGGGGGGGGGGCGTACAGACGGTGGCTGCCAGAGGTCCAGAGATGGCCATGAGGGCGCTGCTTCCTGCCACACACGACGCGGGGGTGGGGGCCTCTTCGAGTCTGAAAAGTCCTACATCTAGCTCAGCGCCCCGCGGCAGGGGCCCAGGACAGAGATGGGGGCAGGGCGTTGGGGAGGACATGGGCCTTGGTTTGTGAATCCACAGGTAAACCCACGGAACCAGCGGCCGCCCGCCCCCGCCAGCCCGCTCCTGCAGGCTGGGATCTGGGCGAGCAGCGCGGCGCCGCGTGCTGGACTCCCCAGTGCGCGCACGCGCATGCGCACGCGCGCCCGGAGGGGAGGGGAGGGGTGGAGAGGGGAGGGTTCCTGCCAAGGCAGCCACTCTCCCTCCTGACCCAGGCGGCCCGCCGCTGGGTGCTGAGTCACAGCTCCTTACGTGACTGAGGCAGGTTCCAGGCGGCGGGGGAGGGGCCGGAAGCCAGCCTGGGCGTCCATCTTCTGCTCGCCGCCCCTGGGAATGCTGGCTGCAGGGTTCCTGACCAGGGCGAAGAGAAGGGCAGGGCTAGTCCCTCTGCAAACGGGGGGGTGCGGGAGGGGGGGGGGCGGCGGCCTGGCCTCCGCCGATTGTCTCTGTGAACTGAGAAGGCAGCCCGGCTTCCTGTCACCCTCTGCTCTAGCCCACGCCGGGCCCGCGTGTCCTGGACATTTTGTCTCGAGCTGTCAGGGGAGTACCGGCTGCTGCCAACTCGCTGTGGTTAATGAATCAGAGGAAAGGGTGATAAAACGCAGGGTAGGTGCCGAGGAGGGGAGCTGGGCAGGGAGTATATGGAGCTGCTCAAAGGTGCTTCCCCCGTCCCCAGGCTTCCATCTGACCCTTCTTTCTGGAAGGCTCACCACCCAGGTGCCACCAGCTTCCTGAGTCTTGGATCCCGAAGTTGACCTCTCCTGCTCCTGCTCCAGCCCCACTGTGTCTGTCCCTAGGAAGCCCATGCCGGGAACATGGGCAAGAAGTCCCAGCTCCCACCCAGCTGCTTCTGAAGTGAGGTTCCTCAACCCTTCCTAACACTACCTGATAGAATATGGGGTTCAAACACCCCCGGACACAGCACAGGGCCACTGGGAGGGTCAGGGTGGCTACCATGGGAGTAGGGGAGTGTGAAGGAGCAAGGTCAGGAAGAGGAAGGTGGAGGAGGGCCAGCAGGCTGGAGCTCCGGGCGCTGAGTGCTGCTAGTTGAATGGCTACGTTCTGGCAGGGCAGTGCCCGCAGCCCCAACCGTGTTCCAGGCAACCAGGACACCATGGGAAAATGGAGCACGCGTTCTCATGTGTCACACACACAGCGCCCCCCTTCCCATGCACCAGTCTCAGCCAACAGCAAGTCCAAAGGGGAGCCTCCAGCCATGACCCCGCCACTCCCAAAGCATGGCCTGGCTCTGGGAAGAGGGATGAGGACAGGAGACTGCAGAGTCCCTGACACTGGCCTCCAGAGGCCAGGGCGGAAAATTTCCTGAGCCTGGCACCCCCACCACCCCCAGAAGAGCTCCCTGGAAGTAGCCAAAAGATGTGCCCTCCCACCAGGTGGTCCAGGCCCTCTGCCTACCTGCCGGGAGAAGCTCCTTCCTGCTCCCAGGAGCCCCTGCAGAGACATGCCCCAACTGCTGCAGCAGCCTCCGCTCTCACAGAAGGGAGAGCATCTCCCACGCCAAGCATCCTGCGCAGCACGGCCTCCACCCAGCGCGCACCAGGAAGCCCAGGGCATCTCCACCACCCCCCAGGGGCAGTTCTAGCCGGTACCTGGGCACACACCTGGCAGAGCACAGGGGCTGGGGCACACCCTGTGACTTGATTCCACTTTCCTGGTTGGGGGAAGGGAGGTTAGGCCAGACAGGCGGTGAGTCCAGAGTCCAAAACCAATTCTGAGGAGCTTCTGTTCTCTCGGGCTTCCCGCTCTGCAGCCCGGCTGGAGCAGCACCTACATGGCTATTCCAACTTCAATGGGTCATCAGGACCTCAGCCTGCCAGTGGTCAAGCCCAGGGAACAGTAAGCAGCGGCAGGGAGGAGGAGGGGAGAGGGATGGAGGACAGAGTGAGGGAGGAAGTTTCAGTCTAGTGCATTCCCATCAGATCAGAGAAAGGGGAACACAGTACAACTTCCCTTTTCAAGCGCTTCTTGGACAGACCAAACCACCCCCCACCTCCCCACCTCCACAACCACGCACACACACCCAGCTTTTGTTTCACTTCTCTCTGGACTGAACATGGTGCTGTCGGTGGGCCGGGTGGGGCGGGGGCAGGAGCAGTAGCCCAGGTACCCAGCCAACTGGGCTCTCGCCCGGCTCCATCACCAGCCTGGCACGCTCCCTCAGGCCGTTACCCAGCATGCCCTTCTCCTTGTCAGGGAGGCCTCTCCCTCTTGTTTTCAAAGTTTTATAACAGTATTGTTTGTTGTCCAGCAGATTAAATTCTTTGGAGGCTGGAGGGGGTGGGGGGAGGGAGAAAGAGGAGGAAAGAGAGACAGAGAGAAAATACAAATAAGCTTCCATTAGGACCAAAAGATTAAATGGGTTCTTTTCTGAACACGGAGTTCACCTGTCTTGGAGAGAGGCCAGTGGCCAAGAGGCCATGCCTTTAACCCTATCTGTCTGTCCCCTTGCCTCCCTCCTAGCTGAACAGGAAAGCTAGGTGGTCTCAGACCCTCAAGGCCACTGTGGGAGACTTCAGACTGGGAAGTTCATAGGTTTGGGGAAGGAATGCCCGAGCTAACCCCGCTCCCCAAAGAGGGATGACATGGAGCCAAGCTGTCCCAACAAGAACACCCCTGATGCTCACAGTCTGGGTGGGCTTTTCTGTCTCTGCCCAGGACGTGGCACAGGGGGCAGGGGCAGTGCAAGGAGGCTGCCAGGACATTGGTCATTGCTCCAATCTGGAGAGAGCGACGGTGTGTTGACATTTGAAATAAAAGTAAAACCTTCCACGATGCCAGAGGCACCAGGCAAACCCTGTTTCCAGGAGAGAGCAACACAAACGTGTAAAATGTATTGACAAATAGCTGCATGTCCCTGGGTGGGGAGTGAGGAGGGGCTGGAACACAAGGGTAACAAACGGGACAAGGGTAACAAACGGGACGGAGGAGCGCCAGCTGACAGACAGGGCCCCGTAATGATGCCCGCCCAGCAGGCCTGCGGAAGCAGTCTGGAGTGCAGGCCGTCCAGACCCAGAAAGGTGGCTGGTGGCTCTATTTAATGCCATCCTCACTTCCCCGTGGCCTGGTTCAGTCCAGCCTCGCAGTCGTGTGCCGACTTGAATACACAGTTGCTCCTCGGATGTGACAAGCGACAGGCCTGCCGCCCAGAGCTGAGGTCCGACCTCGGCCTATCCTTCTCCCTCTGTCCCCTGTCTCCTCCATAGCAACCTCCCACCCCCATGTCCCCAAGGTCCACCACAGGTCCTGAGGACTGGGGAACAGCCTTGCCAGGGAGGGAGGCGGTGGGAGGTAGCACAGCTACTGACCAGACAGGCTCAGGGTGCTTGCTGGAAGGCCTAACAGGCAATATGCTTGTCCCTTTTCCAATCCCAGTAGATGTTTCTACAGGATCAGGGGGAGACCATGCCAGAGCCAATGCTCCAAGGCTCACGTGGTCCCGGGTGGTTTCGACCTGCTGCTTGATCTAGATCTTGGTACACATACCCTGCTCTCAGGTGACCTCAAAATCCCAGCCTGGGCCTACAGGGAGCCGGGCAAGCACACTCTGCCTCCCCCACACCTCTGCTTACCACACTTCTCTGACACCTCCCTTCAGCCTCCCTCCCTGCTGCCTTCCAGCCTCAAGGCCCACGGACAGAACGGGGTCCAGCATGACGAATCCTCACACGTGATGGGGCTGAAGGCTCCACGTCTTGAAATGACCCCTGGGCCACGGAGCCTGCTGCTCTGCGCGGGCCACCCTGGACCTGCCTCCACAGGCCTGCGCTGCCCCACCCCATTACTCCCAACTGTCCTTCCGAGATACAGCTCCACCAACCATAAGCTGGAATTCGCCTAAGATGAAGGCCAACGCTTCCTTCCCCAACATCCAAGTTTTGGGTCGACCCCCATGAAGACGGCGCAGTGCCCCCTTCAGTCTATGTTAGAGAAAACGCCACCCTCCCCTCTGCGGTGAACCAGGCTCACTTCTCCCAGTCGCTCGCTGAGCCAATACTCAGCGCTGAAGTCAGGTGCCTTCCTTAACCCTGTGCAACAGCCGATTCCTCCAGCAGGTGCCACGCATCCCCACAAGCAGGAGCCCACGCACAGCATGCACGCTGGGCAGAGCTCTGCTCCCTGGCCCCCAACAGATCTGCCAGAACCTCTCAAAGGTTCCCCAGCGGGGCCTCCTCCCTATGCAATGGCTAGTCAGCGGATACCTGCCTGTGTGCACGTGCACCGAGTGGAGCCTCCCGCCATGTGTCCCAGTGGTTTGAAGCACCCCGTTTTCAAACGGCATGACTTCTGAAGCTTCATGCCATAACTGCTCCCGAAGCCTCTCCGGGAACACACGGTGTCGAAGCCACTGGTTTCCTGGCCACAAGGTGCACGACAGGTCTCACCTGTGCTGGGAAGCACACAGAAACAGGGACCATAGAAACCTGGGCACTCGGCCACTTCCTTCCCCCTTCGATGTCGAGGAGGAGTTCTGGGGTGCTGAGAGTTGGGTGCTGCGTGGCTAACCACAGGGTTGCCAGTTCAAATCCACCAGCAGCTCTCAAGGACAAAGAGGAGGCCCCTGACAAGATGCGCACTCTCAGAACCCCTATCTGAGTGAGGACTCGCTCAAGAGCAGCAGATTGGAGTGAATCCCGGGGTTTCCATGGTTGGGGACTGACCAACAGCCACAGAGGTCAAGTAAAACTGTCCAAAAGACCATCTTCCTGCCCGGTCCCACTCTCTAGGGTTAGGGTGCTACTAGATAGTGGTCACGGGAAGAAGTCCTGGCAGTGCAGTGGTAAGGAGTGGGGCTGCTGAGCGGCAAGGTCAGTCGTTCGGAGTATCCGGCTTCTGCACGGGACCAAGATGGGGTTCTCTAGTCCCATCGCAGAGCCCCACGGTGGAGTTCTACCCCCTCCTACAGAGCTACTAAGAGGCGGAATTGACTTGATAGAGTGAGTTTTAAGAGCTCAGGGAAAGAGCAAACAGAGCCAGGGTGGGAGGGCCAGAGTGCGCAGACACCTGGAGCTAGTTCGCGTGGGCAGCTCTTCTCTGGCTCCACGTTGTCCACTACCGGGATGATGCCATCCGCCTCCCGGGGGTGTGTGGGGACCGAGGCAATAGGACAAAAGCGGCCACCGCCGCCGCAGGGGAAGGTGTGATCTGACTGTGCCGAGTCCTCCTACCTGAAACACAGACCCAACTGCCGCTCACTTTACCATCCTGGGGGCTGGGGAGGCAGAAGGAGGTTATTTTCAATCCCTGGTAAATATGCAGCAGATCCAAACACGGTTCTCATTTTTCCCAAACTCTACATTCTGTTTCCAAGCTGCCTTGGTGGTGGAGTAGGTATGTTTGGGAGCTGCCAGTCACAAGGTCAGCAGTTCAAACCCCCCACCCCCACCCCACTATGCAGGAGAAAGATGGTTTTTCTGTTCCCATCAAAAGAGTTTTCTTGGAAAACCACATGAGCAATTTCCCCGTCTTATGGGGTCACCAGGAATTAGAATCGACCTGAGGGCAGTGAGTTTGGGTTTTACATCCCGTGTTCCTCAGCCCCAGGGCTTCTACCTGCTCAGTCTTGCGGGAAGAGGTGGCTCTCTGGGCCTGAGTCCCTGCCATTCCTGGCCCAGCCTGGCTTTGTTTGCTGCTGTACCATGCCAGCCCTGGGGCTGCAACCTTGAACTTCCCTGCGTGTGTTTCATTTTCTCATCTTTCTAAGACAGCCCAATGTTTTTTTTTTTAAAGGGGATGGGGTTGCTGGTGACTCTAAATTTCCCTTTTTGCCTTTCATTCCTTGGAACCAGCTTGGCTGAGTTGATTCCGATCCGTGGCGCCCATGTGGGTTGGAGGAGCATGTGCTCCCTGGGGTTTTCATGGCTGATGTTTCAGAAAGGCATCAGCAGGCCTTTCTTCCCTGGACCTCTGGATGGGCTCCATCCACCAACTTTTTGGTCCGCAGTCGAGTGTCTTAACCATGAATGCCA
This sequence comes from Nesogale talazaci, assembly GCA_004026705.1. Taxonomy (NCBI): domain Eukaryota; kingdom Metazoa; phylum Chordata; class Mammalia; order Afrosoricida; family Tenrecidae; genus Nesogale; species Nesogale talazaci. The sequence continues at coordinate 41,244 of PVJH01013421.1, read as the reverse complement.
CCCGAAGACTCTCCCTTTCTCTATTGTTCCCAATAGAGATGCTGAACATAAAGGCAGACTTTCTGACTGCATGGGGCCCTCCCTGACCCCACGATCTTACTGCAGAGCTTAGGTCCAGGAAGCTCTCAGCACTCTACCTACAGATGGGTGTCTCTCTCTATCCCCACCCCCCAGCAGCCACCCAGAGCTCTCATCTCCAGCAGGCCTCTAGGTGGGTGCCTGTTTCCAGAGCCTCCCCAGCCAGCCAGCTTGTCCCCACCACCTGAACTCAGTGCCCAGCTCCATCCCTGCTCCTTGGGGGGGAGGGGACCCTTCTCACCCCCCAAACCCCGACCCAGGCCAACTGGGTCTATTTAGCCAAGCAGACTTGCGTTCCTCTGGAGTGGGTCTGCAAGACACCTCCTCCTCTCTGGATGTAATACAAGTCGGCCTTCTTTTTTGGTCCTGGGTTTCTGGCTCAGAAACATCTCCCTCAATGCTCAAACCAAGCAAGCTCACTGCCATCGAGCCGATTCCACCAGAGGGCAGAACTGCCTCTGTGGGTGTCTAAGACTCGAGCTCTTTATGGGAGTTGAAAGCCTCTTCTTTCTCCCGGGGGTTGCGGTGGGTGGTGGTTTTAAACAGACGACCTTGGGGCCAGCAGCCCAACATGTACCCACGATGCCACCAGAAGAGGAACCTCAGAAAAGAATCTGGTTTGGTTCCCTTGGTTTACAGAAAATGAAACAGTAGTCCCAAGAGGGAGAGGGAGTGACTGAACTAATTTGTACCAACAGAGCAGAATCCAGGTTTGCTGACGTAGTGACACCGAACACCCTAAAAGCCACATCCGACAGGCTCTCTGGCTGTCCCCTCCCCACCCCACGACCATACACCTCGTGGGGTTTGCAAGGGAGAAAGCCCCGTTGTGCAACGTCAGGGTCTTGGCAGCAGGTGGCAGTCTCCTGGATTGGGGCGCTGTGTGCCAGTGAGGAGAGCTAGGAGGGAAGGGTCACGTGGCCTGACTCACCTTGGGCCTGTGGTGCCTCTTCCACCAAGTAAACATGGCCGGGAGCTCAGGAGCTGCACTGGAACCCCACCCCCAACCCATCCCCTGTGCCACCGGGCTGCCCGACCTTTCAAGACACAAAAATGCACGGCTAAGCATTTGACACAAGGTGACAAGCATTTGTCCCTTTTCTACTGAGGCAATCAGTTCGTAACGGCCACACAGACCAGCAGAGGGGGCTGAGCTCAAGAGCCCAGTGATTCGGCAAAATCTTGACCCAAGTGCTCCCCCATGTCACATGGACCAGAGGGAAGCGTGGAGAGCTCGCTGGGCACAGGAGCCCCCCAGCACCGTGAGAGGGTGGGGGATGGCAGACCTGCGGCACAGGGGAATTTGGGACAGGTTCTAGCAAACTATGGGGTCCTTTGACTTGGTTAGCTCTAAGAGAAGGGGGTCCTGGCCTCCCCATCACCTCAGATTCTTCAGAGACAGACTCAGTCAATGTGGCTTACTTGTGTGGCTGAGGGTCCCGGTCAGTGTCTTCAATGCCCTGCCAGACGGTCACCTGGATCCTTTCTGATGTGGGGGTGGCCTGTTCTTCATCCTATACATTCGCCATTGACGTCTTCTTTACATATTTTCTTTAATTCTTAGATCTAGCCCTTTGAAGAAAAAAATGTATGTGAACTACCGAGGGACCACCCTTCCCTTCACTCATCGTACTTTGTATTGACGTGCACTTCATTTTGTTTTCAACAATCCCTCCCCATCCTAGAAGGTAAGCTCCGAAACATTGCTGGCATACAGCAGCTATATCTCCAGACAGATTTTCTGGAGAATATTTGCCTTGCTCCAACCTCCCTGCCTCTGGATGCCAAAGGGCTGCTGCCCCTGTCCTGCCTCCCCAAGAATGAGTATGACATGGCCTTCCCCGGGTCCAGGCTGGCCAGCCCGTCCCTCTGGCTCACGCCCGTCCTGCTGGCAATCTGTGCTTGAAGGGGGTTAGCAGGAAAACCACATGCCTGGGTTCAGACCTCAACAAATTCCCTTACCAAGTGGGTGACTTAGGTCCAGCCACTTCATAAACTGTTTCTTAAGCTCCTTTGAATCAGTTCCGACTCACAGCAGATCCTACAGGATGGAGTAGAACCGGTCCCTAAGTTTCCAAGATTGAGTCTTTATAGGAAACTGGGGGTTGGAGGGTGTCAGGAGCTCTCTGCTCCTGTGCATCTGGTCCATTCGAACCACGGACCTTCCCGTCAGCTGCCAAGTATGGAGCCATTGTGCCAACAGGGTTCCTGTCACCATAAAAGGTGAAGACTCCTACTTCCCCTGGTGGTTCAGAGAAGCCAAAGTAGGAGAACGCGGTGGGCCTCATTGAAGTCAGATGGAGTTCTGGTCTCTATCTCGTGCCTCCCTAGGGACACCCATTTCGACACACAGTGCCTGTGGGTCCAGGTGTCTGGAGAGGAGTCCTTCAGAGGGGACATTAGCACACACACACAGCCACCCTGGTCTACAGCAGGGCTCCCCCATTCACTCCTGGCCTTGTTCCTGTGATCAGATAGGGTGTGGCAGTCTCCCAGGCACCTCCCTCTGTCCCAGTGTCAGCCTCTACTCCTGCACAGGCTGGGCACAGTCTGGCACAAGTCAATCTAGGGCCCTGGGGAGCTGTGATTCCTGCACCGTCACTCCCCAGCCTCAAGAAACAAGCAAACGGGGCCTCCCACAGACTGTGGGCTGGAGAGTGGAAGGGAGGTCGGTCGCACAGCTCTCAGGAGGACACTGCTTGCCCCAGAACGTCCAGCACGAGGCATAGGCTCTCCTGGAAAAGCTGTGGCCGCAGCCTAGCCTTGGGGTCACTTAGGCTAGGGGACAGAGCCAAGATATGCATTAACCAACTCACAGCCCTGACCAGCCCAGGATTCAATGGACAAGAAAAGGTACTGACCAATCGGGTGCCTGGGCAGAGCCCCGCCCCAGCCTCCTGAGCCAAGCCACAATACCACTGCTCCCGCCCTACCAGCTGGGTCAACCTCTGCTGGGTCTAATCTCTGTGGCCCTGACCTCAAGCATGAAAAGGTCAAGACAAAAGCACCAGGTACACTCACCCCACCTCAGGGAAGGCATCTGTCCTGGAGCCTGACTTGTAATATGTAAGGGTCTGTATGTCAGGGTGGGGTGGAGGTGGGGAACTAATAGACAGACAACAATCACAAAACTCCTAGTGCTCTTAAGGGGTCAGTCCTAGCTCATCAGGGCCCCACAGGACAGCAAAGATGGCTGTAGCTGCACCGGCCGCCCTTGAGAGGCTGGTGGGCTCAAACTGCTGGTCTTTGTATGAGCAGCCCCCAGCTCCATCCCCTACAGCACAGGGCTCCTGAGACAAAGGAAAGGAAGACCAAACAGACAACCCGTTCTGGGAACACCAGGCGTCCACAGAGACAACTGCGTCAGCAAAAGCAAAACCTCCTTCCCTTCCGGTGCCTAGCTCCAAATCCTGACCCAGGCGAGGGCAGGCTGTGTCCATGAGAAGGGCAGTCCCTGGAGTCAGGCTCAGGGACTGAGGCTCCTAGAGTGGCTGCCAGCCACATCCGGCTGAAGCCCTTTAGCCAGCCCAGGCCAGTCTGTGACCAGCACATTGTAAGGGCTTTGGCCACCCTCCTCCATCTCCCAGCTGCACCCAAGCTGCTCTCTGCTACTCTGTATTTCTGCTTGTTCCCGGTTGAAGAGCCTCAGCTATGCCTAACTGTGTCACTGCAGGAGGGGCCGGGTCTTGTTAAGAGACTGGACTCCTCCACTCAGCACTGCTCCCTGCCACCCTGAGATTCGCCTCAGATGGGACGAGAGGATTAAAAACATTTGAGAAAGAATTGCCAGCCTTCCCTGGGAGGGGCTGGAGAAGAGGAAGCACTACTGGCGCCCACTAACAGAGACGGCCACCCTGTGGTAGGAGGTGGGGTGGAGAAGTGGCCCCTCACCCCCGCCGTAGCTCCAAGCACCCTCAGATGATTCGGCATCATCCCTTTCATCTCAGGGCCTGGATCCATGTCCATTGCTGTCATTGGGTCAGTTCCCAGTCACAGCAAGTGCTCAGGGCGGGGTAGAACTGCTCCGTGGGTTTCCGAGAGTCGGGAGCCCCGTCTTTCTCCCGCCGAACGGCCGGTGGTTTTTGAACTGCTGACCTTGTGCTGACCAGGGCAGGGCTCCTGCTGGATCAATCTGCTGTTGCTAATTCCAACTGGCCAGGAAGATGGCAGTAATCGCTGACAGAAGAGAGACTTCCTGGTGACGTGGCAACTGCCTGCCGCTTGCGTTCTGAGCCAGCTCTCTGATGCGACAGGCCTCCTTGGTTCTGCAAGTCATCGTCAGGCTTAGCCACTGTTGCTATGACTATGGCCAGCATCACGTGAGGCAGAGGGAAAGAGCACGTCTACATGAACTACCTAGAAAATGCTTCGTGAAGGCTCACCGGCCCAGGATTCTTTCCTTTCTAAGGAGAAGGCAGTACGGGATCCATCCATCCATTCCACAGATGCCCCCATGGCCACAGAAAGAACCTGAAAGCCCACTCACAGCCCAACCCACAGGCCTTGAAACTAGTGGCCAGCAAGAGGCTAAAGAGGTCTGGAGTGAGCGGGAACATCTGGGAAGAGGCTGTCCAGCTGCAGGCCGATTCCCTGAGGAGTGGGGGAGCCCAGCACATGGAGGTGGTGGGGACCCAGCAGTGCTTCCATTGTGCCACTGGAGGAGACCTGGCTCTTCTGCCAACTTCACACCTGGCAATGCCCACATGCCCTATTGGGGCTGTCACTTCAGCTGCCACCCCTCCCCATTCATGGGAAACACTGGGGCGAGAATGGGAAGAAAAGAGCGATTTTCTGTGCTTTTCTGAACGGGGGCGGCTTGAGCAAGAATCTACATGTAGAAGGGGCAGATCACCCTGGACGTACCTGGGAGGCAGAGGAGACAGGGGTTAAATCCTGTTCCTCTTGCTGCATCTGGTTTCCAGTCTGGGGATGACTCACGGACACGCCTGGGGCCAGGGCGCCTCCCTCGGCACATGTATGTCACCGCGCGACACACGCACTGGTGGCTTCATGGAACCTGTGAGAGGGACAAGAGAGACACCCGCCCACCCTATCCCAAGAACAGCACCCCCAGACAATACCCTCACTCGTACCATCCAGCTGCCCCCCAGCACAGCTGGCCCAGCTGTGCCTGACCACAGCCAACGGGGTGAGGGCGGACAGGGGACACCGCTCCCGGATGCCTGAGGAGTGTCTGCGCTCCTGTGTCCTCCAGAGCACTCAGAGCTGAAAGAGGAAGAGGGGGAGGGAGGCAGGGAATGCGTCGGGTCAAAGGAAGGAAGAGAGAGGTCAAAAGACATCCTTGGGCACCGGAAGCCAACAGGAAACGAAGGAGAGAAAGTAGAGGCTGCCTTCTGATTTGGGCCCACCATGCCAGGGGGCCCTGACCTCTCCTCCAGGGAAGCAGCCATCCTGCCCTGGCCCTACCCGACATCGTTGTGACCTCTGAACCCGCGGCATCGGAAATAAAGGACAACAAAGAAGGTTGGGCACCCCTGGGCCACAAGAGCATGTGCGCGCGCACACACGCACACACACACACACACACACACACACACACACGCCCCACACACCTGCACTGCTTCCCAGAATACAAGGCCCCGGCGGAGATGGCTCACACCCTCGAGGTTCCAGCTCTGATAGAAGTGCGCCTCTCCGGCAGGGGAGAGCAGACACGGCCGAGAAGAATTGCTTAGCACAAGGCTATATATAGTCTAGGTTCCTTCCAGCCTAGAGAACTGGAGCTAGAACTTGGCAGAGAACCACGCTGGGTGCTGGCAGGGACCGTCCTCCCGCAGCCAGCCAACTGTGGGCCTCACCCCCAGGCTGGGGGCAGTGAGGGCAAACAGGGTCCTTCCTTCTGGCTCACGAGCGCTCTGCTTGGAGGGACACTGGCTGTGTGGGGGGTGTTTTCAGGGCACACCGCCTGCTCCTGGGCATGGACTTCCCGCCTCCCTGCAGCTCTCCCAACCCTCCAGTTGCACTAGACAATGAATCTAGCCCTCTTCTCGAGAGGACGCAGGCCGGGTGGTGCAGGGGAAGAATGGCAAGGCCCAGCGGCTGATGGAGTTCATGAAGCAAGCATCCACTTCTGATGTTGGGAGAAACATAAGACCGCCTGAGAACGCAGGCAGATACTTACTACACAGAGCAGGGGCTCAGGGTCTCCACGCTGTTCCCAGCAGAGGCACATTGGTGATTCCAGCTGCCCCCCACCACCGCGTCCCAAAGGCGCTGTCTTCTGCAGACAGCACCCTCCTCCGCCAGGCAGAGGCTCAAAGCAGGCGTGGCATGCTCAGAACTCTCCCGAGGTCACTGTGAGGAAGAAGGGGGAGGACAACAGGGTTCAGCTCTCAGGGCCAAGCAGTCCCTGAGGCCAAGGAGTGGAGGTCTGAGACCAGGGCCCTCGGCCAGGCACAAGGAGAAGGGCTAGCACCAATGGGCACAGGTCCTTGAGACCAGAAACCTGAGAGACAGGAGAGTCTCTCTGCATGGTCTTCAGGTTCCCATCTCATGCTAATCTCTGGACAAAGACCCGGGAGGCGGAGAAGGACCCTCACCCCCGCAAGTATACACCCCCTTTCTAGGTCAAGTTGTTCTCCCACGCAGACACAGGAGGACATGTAGGCGAGCAGGGCCGTGGCTGCCCTTGAACTTGCCGTGGAGCTCCGGCCAGTCCCTGGCCTGGCTCCGCCCCCCTGCTGGGTGCCTCAGGCCCGGGAGCCACCCCACCCGAGATCCCCAAGACTGGGGCAGGGGGGGGCGGGGGGAGAAGGCGGGGTGTGGGGAAGGGGGTGGTGCTGTTGCTAACAAATAGGGCAGCCTCTGGGTGGGAGCAGAGCTGGGAGGGCACTCCGGGGCCAGTGTCCCCTAGTCCTCACACAGTCTGTCCGCACCCTTGACCCCAGACCCTGGCTTAAGGAGTGCGGCAGGGAGGCCGGGCGCTGGGGTTCTGGCTTGGCCCGAATCAGAGGCGCTGGAGGCCCATGTTCCTTCCTGCTCCCAAGGAGGCCGGGCGGGGCGGCGAAGGGGGAGGGGGGATCACGCGCCTGTGACGCAATGCTGCAGATTCCAGAAAAGCCTAGAACTCGGAGCCGCCATGATGGCGCACCCCGCCTCCAGGGCCCAGAGACCTCCTGGACCACTGTTTTGCCCAAGAAGGAAGTGGAGAAAGATGAAGGCGAGATAAACACTGATTTGGGACAAATAAGGAAAAGGGGAGGCTGAAGCCAGCTGCCTAAGGGCTGACCTTTTGCTGCCTGTGACTAAGGCTGGGGACAAAGCGTCACCATCTGTGAAGGCCAGTGGGGACCCCTAAGATGACATGTCCCTGCCACGCACCCTCAGTCCCTTCCCTAGAGCGCCCCCATCCATCCCCCCAGCCTACACGTTCCCCTGCATCCGAGGACAGACGACAATGACCCCAGGAGCCCATCACGGACAGAGTGGCTGTGAAGCACCCGGAGGGGCTTCCTGTCTGGCCCCAGAAAGGTGCCTGTCACAAGGGGCCAGCGAGAGGGGCTCTGGACTGGATCCCAGTTGCGGGCCGTGCTTCAGAACTCACACAGTACATGTCCATCCAAGATTCTAGGGCTCGGCCCCCGCCGAGTGGCCTGGGGTGGCCCCAGCCCGGTGCCTGGCTGTGGCCGGCCCTCCCTTACAATGAATGCCCTGGACTCAGGACCGGCCCTGAGCCCCGAGCCCCGGCAAGCTGTTTGTGCTGCCGTCCTGTTGACAGAACATCCTGGCCACTCGGCAGAGAGCTCCGGCTCCCAGCTCACGATACACTGAGTCATCTTCCAAAGAGGAAAAAAACAACCTGCGCTCGTCACCAGGGTCCCCACTGTCATCCTCTGACGACTCACCACTGTCGTCACGCTCCTCTCTGTAGCCCCCGGATGGAGGATGAGGGGCTTCAGGGGGCCCGGCGCCCCTCCCACGGCTGGCTCAGTATCGGCAGGAACCAGGCAGCTGCTGGATGCGGGGAGGAGGAGGGCAGCCTGGCATTGCAGGGCTCCCAGTACCGCGTACTGGTTAACCCTCACTCTGCCACGGCCACATCTCCCTTCCCAAAGCCTTTTCCCGAGGGAGAGGCCAGGGGCACTTGCTCCCAATGGGAGGAACATCAGGGGGCAGAGTTGGAGTAAGTTGACCCCACAGCTAACCTGTTCAAACTTGTGCTAACAAGCCTGCTAAAGGCACCCTAGCCCCCTCTCATGCCAGATGCTGTTGATGTCGGGTGCCTCACGGTGGCCCCCTGGGGCTCAGGAGACCGGCCCCACAAGATTTCCCAGGCTGTGATCTCTAGGGTGGGGCAGTGGGTGCTAACCAAAGACTGCCGGGGAGAACCCATGCACGTGAGGGGCCAGTTCTACCAGCCTGTACTTTAGGGTCTCTGTGAGTTGGAATCGCTGGGGGGGGGGGGGGTAGGCAGGAATGTCTTGTCTTTACAGGAGAACCCCAGATCTTTCCCTTGGGCAGTGAGGTGAGTCCAGCAGCCAGCCTCTTGGTGAGCAGCCCAGTGCCCCACCGCGGCGCCACCAGGCCTCCGTCAGTGTGCCATGAAGGTGCCTGCTGGGGGAAGAGCTGGGGCCCAACCCCATGAGGCATCGCTGTGGGTGAGTGCACGTGGCTCCCCCTCACGGGAACCACCCAGGTTAAGCAGGTGCAAAGCCGCGCCTGTCCAATACTCGTGTCCGCACCCACGGCTCCCTCACCGTGCCGTCGCCACTTATTCTGCTTTGGAGATGCGACAGCCCACCCCTCCCCTAGCGACCTCTACCACTAGGAGGACAGCACCTGTGATGGCCTGGGGCTTTCCTTTATGCCAAAAAGGAAGAGGAGAGTGCTCCGGAGGCAGCAACGAGGGTGTTCAGAGGGCAGGCGAGTGAGCAGCCTGCAGGCACGAGATCCCCCTGGGCAGTTGGGACTCACAGAGCCTCCTACACAGTCACATTTTGGTGACCGGCTCCGTCGGAGCATTTCCAGACAACAAGACTTCAAGGCCTGTGGCTGATCTGTGTTCTCATTGGCATCAGATCCTTTTCGGCCATTACTGACAGGGGCATGGTAAGGGGCAGGTGAAAACCCACTGGGCAGATGGATAGTTACCTTCTCTCTCCCTCTCCTGTTCTCGCGAAGCACAGAGTCTCATAGGTGACACACAACTCACGCACGAAGAACATAACACAGCCAGGGAAGGGGACCACATTAGAAGGGGCGAGGAGCAGTCTGGTTGGAGGGTCAGGGTGAAAAGGGAAATTTCTTCTTGCTAGGGAAGAAGGTGGAGACGTGGTGAAGAGGAGGTGCAAAAAATAGCACAAATAAAACAGAGAGAGAGAGAGAGAGAGAGAAGAGCAAGAAGTCAGCCACCTGGCTTTGTTGGAATACTTGGTCGGTTGCGGAAAAGGGAGGGAATAAGACTATACAGAAAAGTGAGGGCCGGTCATAGACGGCCTTGAACATCATGCTCAGGAGAAGGGAATTCATTCTGGAAACGATGAGAAACCATTTTAAATGCCTGAGCACGGCAGACAAGATGGCCGGCCGCAGCACGCAGAAGGGACTGGCAGCAGGGAGCCTCACTGAGAGCTGCAGCTGGAACCCTGTGCGGGCAGTGGGGACCAGGAGCAGCAAGGAAGGACAGTGTCCCAGAGCAGAGCCAGCGAGCACACCCTCAACCAATGCTGCTCCGGGCAGACGCCCATTCCTAGTCCTCACGGGGAGACCCTGCCGGGCAGCGGCAACCCCCCCTCCCCATCCCCTACCCCCCACCAGGTATGACACACCGGAGGGGAGATGCCGGGTCCCTGCCACCACACGTCCTCCCCACCCCTGGCTTCCCCCTGACCTGCTGTGCACTCGGGCCGAGGAGGGCATGGGACTCGCAGGCCCATGGTGAGCACTGTCCAGTCTGGCAAAGCTGGAGCCCCAGGTCACGGAAGGCTTCTACCTGAGCCCCGCCCAGGGTTGTGTCCAAGGGTGGGTCTGGGCGCATCTGCCCCAGGGCCCTGTCCTTTGCCGCAGGCAGCCTGCGTCATGCCCGCCTCTACCCCCCCTCGTCCTATCATAGCCCCCGCCCCCGCCCCCTCTGCGGAGCTGGCACAGCAGGACCAGAAACACCGCCACCATTCCGGAGGCCAAGAGAAATGTCTCCAAGATGGCAGCCGCTGAAGAGGTCCCTCGATTGCACACCCACCCAGGGGTGGGGAAGCCGGTAACCAGGATGGGATGTGTGCGTGTGTACTACCAACCACCTCCAGGCTCCCCACGCTGGTGACTCCCACAGTGCCCCATCTCCTCTTCCAGAAACCTCCTCTCCACTGTCAGAAAGGTACGACGAGGAACGGAGGAAGGGCACCATCCCATCCCCCAGACGAACCCTGGGGACCCATTGGTGACATGGGGCAAACCAAAGGATTTTCAACGTGCCACTCCCCAAGATGGGGGGTGGAGGGAGAGCACCCCAGCTCTGTCCTCAAACCCAGCTCCGGTCACCGGCTGAGCGAGGGCCACGGGAGCACGGCTGCCCCGTGGGCTCGGGGCGTGAGGCCGCAGGGCTGCAGGGGAGGCCGAGAGCCACCCGACGTCCTCCTCGTCCCGGTTATGTAATCAGAGGGGCGGTGCTCGTCCCAGGCCGGGACGACCCAGGGTGCACTGCGCTCCCAGATGCGCAGTCATGGCAGGGGGTGGGGGGCATGGCCAGGGCGTCAGGAACCCCCTCCCCACAACTGTGAGCCCTGCAACAAGGGTGGGTTGGGCTCTAGTTTTCCTGTGCCTCCCTCCCCTAACAGGAGGCGGACAGCGGCTGTCCTACTTTCTCTCTCTCCCCCTCTCTCTCCCCCTGGATGGCCAAACCTTCCCAGCTGGGACCCAAGACTTCCTGTCACCCACTGACTATGCTGCAAAGCCCACCAAACACGTCGCTTTGGAACCACCCTGGGGTTCGGCCCGAGTCTCACCTCTCCAAACACCGGGGAGCAGCAGCTTCTGGAAGGCAGGTCCTTCCCGTACTGGGCTCAGCTCATGGCCCTCAGCTCCCGAAGGCCTCTGGCCAGCGGGCCCGGGACGTCAATGCAAATCTCATGTCCCCACGGAGTGACCCAGAGTCAGCAGGAAGGCCAGGGTGGGGGCCACCGCATCAGGAGCTCTGCCTGCCCTACCTTACCCAGGCGTTTCCAGGGAGCCAGGAGCGATTTTGCCGCAACTGTGAGGTGTGGCCGATTGGAAAATTACCTTTGCTGACACCCAAATGAAGGACCAAAACATTTGCTTCCAATTTGGTCAGCCCTCTGCACGCCCACCTCCCCAAACCACTGGGCAGCTCCACACATAAGTTTGTGGAACCTTCAGCTCTTCTTCCTTTAGTGCATGAAATTAAAAAAGGTGGGGAGAGCACAGGAAGAGATGTTGATGGCAGAAGCCAGCCTGGGCACCATGTACACGCACACCCCAAAAGAGATTTTAGAAAGCTGCTGGGTTTCTCTGTGCCCCCCCCCCCCCACCAAGCAAGTGAAATGCAAATTCAGATTTGATACTCTGGCCCTTGGCCAATCAAAAAAAGGTTTTCACCTGCCATCAGGCCGCCTACCAATCAGAAGGAGTGTCTGGAGTGAGAGCCCTCCCTTGGCCAATGGCAGGCCAGCTCAGTCACTTAGTTAATGATGCAGCAGTACAGGGAAGGCCATCACATGTGAACTGGAAGGGTGCCAACATGGAGACACAGAGAGCACAAGGTAAACAACTTTCCAACGCCAAAGGGATGACATTTAATCTCTAAATGCTCGCTTCCCCTCTCAGCTCATCCTGAACCCTTCTCGGCTGGCCCCTCAGACCCAGAGAGCCTCACTCCCCAGCCCTCCAGAGCCCCTCACCAGATGCAACAGGGACTGCGTCACCACTCACCACTTTCCCCAACTACGCAGTGACAAACCAACCAGCTTCACCCCACTTCTCCCGGCCCATCCCCAGCCCACCCGCCACACTGCTGCCCACCCGACCCTGCTCCTGAGGCCCTGCATGTCAGCAGTCACCCCTGGGAAACCCTGCCTGCCTGCTAGCACCTCCCTGTCCTCACTTTCCACCGTCTCCCGGAGAAGTGCGTGGACAGGCACGGACACCCACACAAGTTGGCAGGCCTGCCTATTCCATCTGTCTGTCCACCAGAAATGGGAAATGGGGTAAGGGCTGAGAGGTCAAGTGGGCGCAGGGACAAGTCCTCTCCTCGTTCTTCTCCCCTCATCAGGCTTGAGCAGCTGATACGAAGCGTGAAGGAATTAAAGTGGGGAAGAAAAAAACAAAACAAAAAATCCCTTTTTAATCCTCCCTCACCGGGGGGGAAAAATAGCAAAAAAGCACAAAAAACAACAACAACAACAAAAAAGAAAACAGCGAGAAAGGAGGTGGGACAGGCTAAGCACCCACAGACACAGAGCCATCGCCCCGGTCCCGACAGAGACGTACATGGGGGAAGAAGGGGATTACGCCATCAAGTCCCGGCACCCGCTGGACCACCCCACTGCCGCCTGCGCAGACCCGAATGTCTGTCTGCCTGTCTGCCCGGCCGTCCGGCCGTCAGGTGCCGCAGTCCCGAAGGTTCCAGAAGTCGGTCCCGTTAAACCTTCCACCGTCACCCCGCAACCTTTTGCTCCCACCCCTGCCCCCACTCGCCCCCGCCCCCACCACCCCACCGCCACCCGAGTCCTCCCCGCAGGGATCACCGGTGCCACCTTGCGTGTCATCTCTTCAGTCCGGGCCACCCAGAGGCCTCCGGCCCCCCAACAGATTTCTGGAGGCTTGGCAAGTGAGCTGGCAGACCTGGTGCCGGTGTTGCTCTATGACTTATTTCTTGATATCTCTCTCTCTCCCTCTCCTCTGCTGCAGCACGGCTGTTGCTAGCAGACCTATCGACGGAGCTCTTGCTCTCTCTCTCTCTCTCTCTCTCTCTCTGAGCTCTGTGACGCAGATCTAAATTCTCCAGTCTGCTCCTTGTGTTGCAAGAGCAGAACTGCAGCTTTTCCCCTGGAGAGCCGGAGGGCAGTGCCAAGGCTGGTCAAACAAGACCGAAAAAAAAAAAAAAGTTTGGCCTACACTCTGCCTCCCTGGCCACACTCTCTGGCCTGCCCGCTTTCACCCCACACCTCACTGCTCAGGGCATCGAGGTCCAGGTCCCCATGGCCTTGCTCCTTCCCCGAGGGCTTCTCAGACATGAGGTTGGCTTAACCCTTTGAGAGACAACCCTGGATGTAGTCTTGTCGTGGTTGCCCCACACTGAACATGGCTGCATCATCTGTTCTTTGACCCGTGAGGAATTCTGCGGGAGATGGGTGGTCTCCCCACAGAGCCCACCTCCTGAGAATGCTTTCCGACACATAGACACACCCAGAGTAACAACTGGCACTCAATTCGGGTCTCCCTTATGCTCTTTTGGGCCACAAACTTGACAAGGACCTTTTATGTTCTCCCTGGAATTTCCTCAGGACAAAAGCTGAAATTGAAACATGGCCTGCTTACCCTGTGGGTGCGAGCTGGCTATCAGGCGGGGGGGCGGGGGGGGGGGCGGGTGAGCAACGAGATGCAGCGGCGGCAGCGAGGCACGCTGGCACAAAACCTGCCTGGACTTAGGTTCTTCCTGGGTTCTGAATTTTGGGGCCTAGGTAGATGCTTCATTTACTTCTCACCAGGCCCGGGAGACCACACCACCCCGCAGGTTCAGCTTGCTGAGTCATTTGTTCCCAAGAAGATCCTTCTGACAATGTGAAAGGCAGCAAAACAGAGAGACAGCCAAGCCTGGACCTGAAGTCGCCAATGCCTGGCTTGTCTCCTCTCCTAGGTGGGCAGCCAAGTAAGATGAGCCTCCCCTGCCCCCTCCCCGCTGCCCAGCCCCCCAGGACAGTCATGCAGAGACAGCTGCACACCTGGAAACTCCCAGAAGGTGGGGGCGGGCCCACCGATGCGCTGGAAACTGATGGGAGTTCTCTCTGGAAACATCTCTGCAGCAGCATGCGGTTAGGCACATAGGTCCCCAAGTTTTTCTGTCTCCAGGCGCGGCAAGGCCTCTAAGAACAGCTTGGACCCGAATCCACCGGTTGGTGCCACTGGACGGGCTTCAGCAGCCTGGGGTTCCCACATCCCACTACATGGACAAAATGCAGGCCTGCAGAGGTCTCCACCGACCAGCGGAATCATGGGAGCCTCCCTCGAGGCCTGATGGGGCGTGAAAGAGGTACTTGTGGACTGGGGCAGCTTCCTCTGAAAGTATAAGGTAGTCAGAGTCAGAGCCTTACGACGTAACAGGGGCATGGCTTCAGGAAATGAGCTTGCTCCCTGAGCAATGGCTTCCTCCAGCGGCGACCCCAAGACAAGGTTTCACCCAGCAGAAACAAGGACTACTTAGAAGACACCCATGGCACCAAGCAGTCTTAAAAGAAGCTCTGAGAGGCTGTGCCAGGCTCCCAGCAGGGGGGGAAATGCTTCACATTCACACCTTCTGGGCTCCAGGGTAGAGCATGCCAATAGAGAAGTCACCTACTGGTCTGATGACCAGAGGAATGTGGCCTTGATGGCACCAACGCAAGCCCCCTGGAATGGTCTTCTCTGCCTACTCAGATCCCATTTGCCATAGTTCCTTTCTCCGTGGAAGAAAAACATGCCTGAGTTCATGTCAGGACATTCCTGATTTATCCAAGAGCCCGGGATCAAATAAACAAAAGGGCTCTGAGCTCTGCCAGGGAGCCTCCTGCTTCAGGAGGGGGGACGAGAGGGAAGGCGTGCTCAGCAGCACCGACTTGGCCCATCGGCCCGGGAGCACCGTGGGGTGGATGACGTGGCTGCTCCCTGCCATGGCGATGGCGGTGTCACAGGTGGGTGGAGGTGAGAGAGGAGACGCAAACAAGCCGGGGGTCAGAGGAGGGGCAGGCACGACCCCGGGGTCCACAGACAGTGGCCGAGGTGACGGCACACACCCTGAGCTAGGCTGAGCATGGGCCTGGCGAAGAAAAGTCCCCCTATCTCCAGGGCCCAGCACGGGTCTGTCCTGACTTCCCAAGTGTGACGGTGACACTGTGCTCAGGAAGGCTCAGTTCTGTTTCACTTTTCACCCACAGCGTCATCTTCCTACAACCCCCTTCCTCCCCACACGCCACTGAGAAAGATTAACGTCTTAGACGTCTCTGCCCAATCCTGGGTCTTGTCCCCTCCCCTTCCCCCCATCAACCTGATTCTGCGTGGCGCCGAGCAGAGAAAAACCCGGACGGGACGACCAGGAAGCAGAAATGGACTCGGCTCCAAAGCATGGGAGGATGTTTACTTAGCAAGCACGCCCAGGCCTACGAGGAAGCACTTTTACAGGGTGCTGTGCGCAGTGTTTGACTTCAGGGGGTAGAGATAACTTCTGCGTGAGTTGAAGGTGCTGACTCCTTCCACCCACTCCAGGAGGCCCGAGAAGGCCGGGCCAGGGCGCACTTGACAAGGCAGCCCCAGCAGCGGAGGTCGCTGGCTCTCCTGGGCATCTCCACAGCTACAGGCATCAGGAATGAAACACACGCTCCAGATGCCGCAAACCCTCCGTGGCCTCCCGCTGATCTGGGTCAAAACTTTTGAAATGTCAAAGACATAAAAAAAAATTTTTTTTTCTTTAAAGGGAATGGACTGAGCTTTCCTTTCCTCGACTCTTGTCCATGGTCTGGAATGCACGCACTGTGTAACTGCCAGGAACCCTGGCCATGGTGGTCATCGCCCCGCCAGGCCAGCTGAGTGCAGGCCTCTCTGTCCTCGGGTCTTCTTGTCACGGCCAGCTCTATGGTGATGGAACCTTGAATGAGGGACGGAAACTGCTTCTCTCAAGACTGAGGTGGTGGAGAGGCAACTAATTCTGAAGCTCTATCTGGGTTTCTACCAGCTGGAATTGGGGATTCTGGTCGAAATTAGGTAGCAATTAGGTAGGTTGGTATTGGGCAGAACCGCAGGCCCAGGCCCACACTCAGATGGCATTTCTGTTTATCGAAGGAGCCAGACCACAGCCCTTCGTGACTCCATGAGGGGAACGTCTATGAAGTGCCTATGACGTTCTAAACACAGGCAACGTAACCAAAGAACCCAAACTCACTGCTTCAAGCCCATGCTGACTCGCAGAGACCCTGTAGGACACAGTAGAATCGCCCCTTGAGTTTCTGAGACTGTGCCTCTTTATGGAAGAAGAAGCACCTTTCTCCTGAGAAGAGACGTGTCGTGGTTTTGAACTGCTGACCTTGCAGCTCGAAGCCCAATGGGCAACCCCTGCTCCATCAGGGGTCCTAAGGGAGGAATGAGTCCGTCTGAGAGGAAATTCAACCGGAAGGATTCCTTTGAAGAGAGGACCTCGAGACACTCAGACATACGGCAACCGCAGTATCAGGAAAGGTCAGTTAGTCCAGCCAAGGGCCGTCATAACAGGGAAGCACGCGGCGAGACGGAGTCAGTATCCCCAGGACTGAACGCACTGAGGACTACCGCGATGGGGCGGGCTGAGGAGTGCCGGGAGTTCGGGGCCACCAGACAGCATCTGTTAACAGCAGGGAGCGTGGGAGCCAAAGCCCAGCACGGAGAAGGCCAATACACAAGCCGCCTCCCCCTAAGGCAAACACACATCCTTAGGCCCGGGCAACCATGTCCACCTTTGCCGGGACGGGTGTTTCAAACACCCGCTCTTTAAAAGCCGGAATGTGTTTTTCCATTGAAACAGTACTAAGCATCCTGGTTGGTTCCCTGGCTAGCCCACAAAAGCCTGTTTTATCCACTTCAGGAAGTCACAGACGCAAATGCCTTTAAGGGGCAAGGCAGGTAATAAAGAAATGACGTAGGCTGGGGCGTGAACGGGCCAGGTGGAAGGAACAGGCCACTGCTGAGAGTGGCCGCCGCTCCCCAGCGCTGCAAGCTTGGGGCCACTCGGGAAGGGAGACCCAGAGAGCCCAGTCTACGGAGTCTCTGGAAGCGGGAATTCTAGAGGTATTAAGCTACCCCTGACTGCCAAACATGGTCAACCTTGTTAAAAAGCAACCCATACTGGCCGGGCTTCCACACACTGTCTGTTTTGAAGTATACAAATTACAACGCACTGGCTCTGAGAAGTCGCAGCAGGCACTGCCAAAGCAAGGAATGACGCGAAATAACCAAACAACGAGTTTAACTGGGAAAAGACCTTTGCTTCAGCTGCTGCTCATGGAGGAAAAGAATGGCAAGCAGCACAAGGGAGGGAGACACCTTGAGTCTCTGGCTGTCACCAGCCCTGGGGTAAGGGCGGCCGACAGAGAAGACTCAGAAATACTTCTGAACATACAGTTAACTCGTGGCCCAGCCTGACCCAGGAAGGTCGGGAGACTCCTTCCCCTGCACCCCGTCACCAGGTGATGCCCCACATAGCATCATAGGTCGGTTGGGTTGGTGGAAGGACGGGGATGAGAATCATAAAGCAGCTGGCATCCAAGGCATGCTGTTGCTGTCACCCCTGGGTGCCGCCTAGTCGGTTTCTGACGCCCAGTAACCGTACAGAACAGAGCAGGAGTTTCTTGGCTGTAATCTCCACAGGAGCAGATCTCGCCTGGTCCTTCTTCTGTGGAGCCTCTAGGGGTAGATTCAAACCAACAACCTTTGGGTTACTGGTCAATTCAACCATTGTGCCACCAAGGTTCCTCACCTAAGGCAAAGGCCCCGCCATCGGCGCCAGACCAAATTGGTGTCTAGCCTCAGTTTGTTTCAGGGATGCCCTCCCGCTACGTGGAGCCCTCAAACAGCTGGAAAGGGGCTGAGCTGAAAGCTCTCTCCAGGTATCTACTGGCCTCTGCCCCGTGGCAATACGTCTGCTTGTGTCTCTCTCATTGACCCCTGCCCCAAGGTTTTGGATACATCTACAAGCTTTCAGGCTAAACAAGAGGGCAAATACAAAAGTGAAACGAAGAATGGGGAGAGCAGAAGCGGGAGAGAACTATGAAGGGAGCAGACCAAACACCAACATGTCTATATGTTCTTTCATGAGACAGGGGGCACTCATGGGGGCATCAACGGCTGCTTAAAGGAGGGCATGGGAAAGGAAGGGCACAGTCCACACCAAAAGAAAATTACCCAAAGAGCCGCAGGACCAGACAGTTCCCAAGGCCAGCCACCAGGCTGTGCCAATGATCCAGGACTAATTGATTGTAATCCTGGACTGGGAGGAGGAAACTCTTCTAAGTACAGGGCCTTCTTATGCGACTGTGATCTCTCAGTCTCTTGTCTGGAAGTAAGTACTGCTTTCTGGGTCTGTCTTCAAAAATGACCAACTACCCCCAGGCTAAGTAGACTTCTTTTTAGCTATCTTCTAAACCAAAGTTTGCTTTGTTTAAGCTTTGCTTTTCAGAGAAAAGACCTGCAACATAGATGCATGTGTGGCAGGAGGCGGTGACTGAGATGCACTTCTTTCCGTCGGGGTACCCAACTGACCAAGTGACGATGATGCAGACCACTAGCCACTCCCTGTGGCTCGGGAGCCTGGAGGGAGGAGAGGGGCCCTAATTCAGACTCTGTGTTCCCTTCTGTCGGTCTGACGTGAACGAGGCAGGCAAGCAGATCTCCTGATCTGAGTGTAGCTCACGAATGTGAAGTGTGGTTCTTTGTTATTATTTTTTTCCAGATATTTTTAACACCAGGGTCTAAAATTTAAAATTTTAAAGAAAATATAAATAGGAGCGCTGATTAGGTCGTCCATAAAATAGGAAAGAGCACTAGGAGAAAGGGAATCCAAGGAGGACAGGGGTAGTCTGAGTAAAGGTCTCCAGTCGGGAATTCTGGAAAAGAACAGGATGAGCAGGGAAAGACACAGAAAAACCATCACGAACAAAGGAATTGACAAATATATATAATCTCCACCCCCCATTCTAAAAGTAGCTCTCTCCCTCTTTCTCCATTTCTTTTTGAATCACACAGTAATTATTAAGAGAAAACTTCCTACTGTGTATGAGCTGCCTTGCGTCCAAATCCTGACGATTAACTACTTCTCTGTTACCTTGGGCAAGTTAGTTAGCCTTCCTGGGCCTCAGCTCCCTCATCGGCCGAGTGTGGGGAATCGTTCTGTTAGAGCTGCGTGAAAGCACATGAGTGAACACCTGTGTTCACCTCTTAGTACACAGCCTGGCTGTGGGCTGCTACTGGACCATGATTCTCAGCGATTCCGTGGATGTCGCCAGGACTGTTGGAACAATCTTGCTAATCTACAGACACTTATTGAGTGTATTCCACTAAGCAGAGATAGACACATGTGCCTAACCACACAGCGTGGTCACAGACCCAGACTGAAATAAAGCAGATTTTAATTCTGGTGCAGCTTTTTTACAAGCTATATAAACTTGAACAACTAACTTAACCTGTCCAAGTTCCTTGTTTCAGCCTCATCCTTTCTTCATGGACATTTTGTGAGAACAATATGAAATCCCAGAAAGCATTTCACAAGACACCCACCACCAGTCCTTTATTCAGGCCAGCTGCCACTATGACAACGACATTAATGGTGATGTTCACTTTGTACTTGGTACCAAACAGGACTGGAAGAAAAGGCCCGCTAACAGTGGGAGGCACAGACCACCCTCAAGAAACCCACTGTCATCACCGCAGCCCAAGCCAGGGCTTCTAAGACTGTAAGTTTTTACAGGAGCACACATCATCTTTCTCCCTATGAGTGGCTGGTGGTTTTGAACCACTGACCTTGCGACTAGCAGTCCAATTTGTACCTGTACCTCAATTGGCAGAAGCTTCACTCTAGCACTTGACATTTGTGTGTCTTTCATCCAAATCTTCCCAGATATGTTCATACCTAGGTTCACCTTGAGAAGATGAAGTAGAATGATTAAGTACGTTCAGGGTGCTAAAGTGCGGTCCATGAGGCTGGTTAACGGAAGTAAAAGCCAAATTAATGGAGCAAGATAACACCTGGCAAGGAAGAGATGCGTATCTAATCTTAGAGAACAGCAAGAAGAAGAAACAGCACAGAATAGAAAAACAAATAATATATAATCCCCCAAATTCCAAAAAGTGTGCCAAAGTGGAGGCGGGAGGCTTCAAAATTATAATGGAAGATCTGGAGTCTACAGCATCCACGCAGAAAGGCTCCTGAAGGAACAGCGAGGTGAATGGCTTAGATTCACAGTAATTACAATGTTGTGGTCAGCCATCAGCCATCAGAGACCACATCTTGTCAATTCTTCTGGAGAAATGACCCCAGAACCCCTAAGAAGCTGCATTTCTAATCATACTGATACTAAGCAACCATAGAACTTCCGCCCTGTTCTCTGAAGCGAAGAGGAACAAGGCCTAGCGGTGACAGCAAATGCTCCAAGGGCACAGTGCCGTGCCAGGTGCCAAGTGAAAATCTGAGAGGCCTGAGCTGGGGACAGCCTGTGCTGGAGGGTAGGTCCTGGCAGAGGTGAGATGCAGACGTAGGCACAGAATGCCGCCACCGCCTGGGAGCCGGAGCCAGGCAGCAGACAATAAGTGGCCTGGCAGACAGTGGCCCAGAGAACACGGGACTCCCCTGCCTTCGGAAGAGGAGCCGCGTCACGGCCTGGATGCACAGCGCCAATGGACGTGAACACCGGCGGGCGGCTGAGACTCCAGCATGGAATATGCCTAAGGGCACTTGGAGGAAGGAGGGGGTATGTTTGCTTTGGGGGCAAGGTCAGGACAAGGAAAGCAGCTATTTCGACCAATCTGTCCTGTTTGTAAAGCAAGGCTCCCTCCTGGGCAGACTGCATTCGGGATACCTCTCGGGCCAAAATCCTCGGCTCCAACATGTCCAGCCCGAGCTGGCTGCCACCCCACCACCTCCCGGGAAAGTGAGCGAATCCAAAAATGAGAGCGTCCTCGGCCGCTCACCATTACATCTAAGCTCTCCACTGCAGACGGCTCACGGCTCAGCCTCCAGCAAAAGCCAGCCTGGCAAGAGGACCTGCACCTGCTAGTCTGATGCCGGGTTGGGAATGGGTGAGCATGGCCATTCTATGGAGTCCCTGGTCAAAGCCCCTGGACCAGAGGCTTGTAATGCTGTCCAACCAAGCAGGGGACATAGTCTTCTTGGGACTCAGAGAGGAACCCAACGCTCCTCTTGGCTGGCTGTTCTTGAAATCCTGGCCTGGTCGACGGAGGAACATAATTCCAGAGAGATGCAGTGTGGCTGGGCCATGTGGGTTGGACTCCAGGAAGCACAGGGCAGCCTGCTGACGGTGGTGCGGCAGGCAGGGCGGCTGTGGGATAGGGGTGAGGAGGTCTCTGCCTGCTGTTGTGTCTGTAGAAGGCACCGCAGCTGCTGGCATTCCTCCTCTTGATACAGAAGAGCAGCTCTGAGCCGGCTGTGAGAACGAGAGAGTACCTGGACCCTGGCAACTGATGACTCCTGGGGAGGCACTGACCTCTGTGTTACATGAGCTTAGCACCATGAGACACAAAATGGCGTGTCTCTCCTCCCGGAGAGCAAAATGCTGCTCCGCTTAGCTGAGTCAGAGCTAGACCACGAGCATCACACAGAAAAGTAGGGCAGGGGGTTCTGCAAACAACTCTGGCTTTAGCTTTAATTTCCTGGCTGCTTTATCCCCCACACAGTCTGGGACATGCCTGTACTCACAGGCCAGGATGGAGGAAGACAGACACAGGGGCCATCAAGTGCCGCTGGGGTGCAAGCCCAGACTTCCAGATAAGTATCAGCTTTGTCGTGAGCTGGGGCTGGGGTCAGCCTAAAACAGCCACATCCAACTTAGAGCCTTTCAACCGCACCCAAAGGACCTGAGCTGGGCTGGCCAAAGGCGAACTTTAGAAGCCTAGACTTGGGAGGCAGCCTGGTGGTAGGATAGCCCCGTCCTTCCCAGGAAGAGTCAGACTTGGGCTCAAGACACAGGTGTGTAACCTGGGGCCACTTCCTCTCTGCCTCAATGTTCTCGTCTGCAAATCAGGACTAATAGAACCTTCTGTGGGGTTGCTGTGAAGAGATGAATCCGCAGATCCAAGTGATTCAGGAGCAGGGCCCGGGGACAGGACACACGATAGTTTTATTGCCACTGTATCAGGAGTCCCTGAGTGATGGGCATTGGGTTTATATGCAAATACTCCAGCATCCCCTGAAGGAGCTTGCTGCCTCACAAGGCCACAACCCCTCTCCCTCCTTCACTCCTCTCCCTTCTCCACCTGTGGGATGTTGTCCCCCAGCATGGGCATCAGCATTAGTCTCCCTGTTGCTATACCTCTCTGTCCCTGGATGCCCCTGTCCTATCCCACTCCGAATTCTCTGCATGCAGTGATCACACCCAGCAATGCCTCTCTGCCAAAATCCATCTCTCCGTCTCTGGAGGGGACCGATCCATGTTTTCAGCCACTCTCTACAGACCAGAGGAGCTCTGGTCTCACTGTACAATAACCAAAGGTCAGCGGGTCAAAGCCATCAGCCACTCCCCAGGATCAAGACGAGGTGTCTATTCTCATCCAGAGTTAGTCTTGGAAACCCAAAGGGGCAATTTTACTCTGCTGTGTAGGTTCGCCGTGAACTGAAATCGACTCGATGCCAGTGAGTGTGGATTTTCTGGTTTTCTACGTAGGCCAGCAGCCCTCCTTTACATCTGTTCCAATTTGTGGGTTTTCCTCATCAATGGGACCCAGGACTGGGAAAGACCCCCCAGTATGGGCTGACCAGCCCGAAGTACAGCAGGACCACTGCCAGGACCAGCAGAACCCGCCCCCCCTTCCACTGAGGCTGTCCTTGCTTCTCCTGCTTAATCAGGAGCATCCTTCTGCATCTCCTTCAGAGGCCCTCACTCTGGTTCTTGGGTTAGCTGAATATACCTTGGCCAAATTATTTCCATAAGCAGAAGCAGAGTGCCCCACCAGGCGCATTCACATCTATCTGTCTCCAGTCACCTGCTGCCTTTGCCTGACTGGGGCTCCAAGTCTCAAAGGCCCCTGTCCCCCTGCTCACTGGGTGGATCCTTCCTGCAGGACCATCCACTCGTGACTCACGACCACCTCACCTGGGGTCAGTGTGGAGCTGAGCTCCCTGGGGTTTTCAGTGGCTGGTCATCGGGGCTTGCTTCCAAAGGGTGAGTGGGCTGGAACCTCCAGCCTTGCAGTGAGCACATGCGTGTGCCGTTTGCACCAGACAGGGACTTTTTGTGCTACCATGCAGAATCTGGTCACATGCCGTCCGCCATGTCTCACAGGGCAGGCCTGTTTGGCATCCCAAAGAAGAGTCCGTGTTTTTCAGGGGCAGGGCCCTGGTCAGCCTTAGAGTCTGTTCTCCATCCGACCAGGGTTCAGCTCAGAAGCCACCACTGTTGAGCAGTTTCGGAGTCACAGCAGCCTTCCCGGACAGGGTGGAACTGCGGGGACAGTTCCCAAGTCTGTGATCTTGGAGAAAACACACCTCCCCATCTCCCCCTGCGGAGTGTCTGCGGGTCTGAACCGTCACCCTTGCAGTTAGCAGCCGAGCGCATAACCCCTACATGACACTAAACCATATGTGACCAGCGGCTGGTCAGGCGATATTAAGCCTCTGAGTCCACCTGACCACCCTCAAGACTCCAACAAGCACCCCGGATGGCAGTGGGGCTCACTGGATCTCAGGGCTGCCCCTGCCCATGCTGGTCCTTGAATCTGGTCTCCTCTCGTCTGCCTTTGATCTGGACTGGTCAGACTCAAATCGACTCTTCACACGCCAGCATCTGTAGCCGGTTCCCAAGCAGACATCAAAGGGATGCCCAACCCTTGTTGTCACAAGCACCAGCCACCACCTCCCCCTCTGGAAGGGGGTGCTACTAAGACAGCTCCCTGTAGGCCCCAAATAGCACAGCCCCAGTTCTGGATCTCGGGAATCTTTGTTGTAGAGTTTTCTTGACCCCGTGACCCAACGTGAGACCCAGCACGGGGAGGCGCCCACACAACAGTCGGCTGCCCACGTCCCTGTCTCGAGGCCACTGTCACCTTGCCCTCTCCCAGCGGATCAAAGGCAACAGACGTTCATTGCGCCCACAGAGGACACCCAGTGGGGTTCAGCCCGGCAGCCCTCACCTGCCACTGCAACAGAAGAGAAAGGGGCCAAGGAGAGCCATGCACTGTCCTCAGAAGATTTCTGCCCACCTCCAGTGTCTCAGGGCTAAGATCAGATTCTTACTGTTACTACGAGCACAGAATTGCCTCAAACACAGGGGGAGTTCACGGGTATTTACATACTCCGGGCAGTGCCATCTGACCAGGGCCCTTCTGAGATAGGGACAGCTGTGACTGCATGGGAGATGGCCTGATATCCTCTGGGAACCAGCTCTAGAATACACCGGCTTTTACCAAGTCCATGCCGGTTCTTCTAAGGCCAGCCACTACCAAAGACAATGCCAAGCACACAGTGTTTGCTGATGCTGCTACTTGCGAAGAGAGAATCAACATTTAATATAAGATGTGGTTCGTAATCAAAGGGGTTCCTAAAGTAGCTGCTAGAGCTAGGATGATTTGGGATGATAGCCGAGTCACAAGGAAGCTTCTCCTGGACATGGGCTGTCTCTTACCTCTTCAGGCTGCCACCCACGGCATGCCCGTTCCCAGGAAATGTCTGGACTGCCACAGGGCAGTCCAGGGAAGGAGTGGACCCATCAGGCAGGTTCTGTGGGGCCTACTCGTAAATAGCCTGGAAGGCAGTCCTGACCCCTCATTTTTGGAGTCACAAAGGGCCTAGGTCCTACTCACTGACATCTTTCTACTTCGGAGTCACAAGAAATCATGAAATTATCGTATAGCCCCCCACCACCTGTACAGAAAAAAGAGAAGAGGGTCCCTGCAAGCTGCTCCAATTATTTTACCTCCACTGTCACCTCCTGCCTCCCAGAGTCCTCCTCCTTACGTATAAACAAAATTAAGGAACAATTCAAAAGGAACAAAGGCAGGAACACAGACAACTTTTGCGCCTGGGCAGAGAAAAGGGAGACAAGTTTCACCCTGGAATGTTTCCCTCCCTCTTCCTGGGAGTTGTAACTTGCTCTGGGCCAGGCAGAGGTGCTTCCTTTAAATCCCCTATGACCTCACAACCCTCACCCCATTTTGAGAGAGGCTGGGCTGGCTGAGAGACCACAAGGAGGGTCTGGCTTCTCCCGTGGGCCCTGGAATGCAAAAATGGTTTGTGCTCCTCTGCCAACCTAAAGAGCAGTGGCTCCGCTTCCATCAGGGCTGCAGCCTGGAGAACTCCACGGAGCAGGGCCACTTGGTGGAGCCTGCGGCGGCCTTGAGTGGGAACTGACCGGAAGACCAAGGTTCGGTTATGGGTTTTTTTGGTTTTTGTCTTGCCTTCTTTCCGATGCTGCCCTGAGGCTAGGGCCCTCAGTCCCACATCTATCTGTTCCCTCCTAATCCTGGTAAGATAGATCTTCAAACAAGACCAAACCCCTAAACTAGCATACCCGTTGACTATCTTGCCCAATGACATCATCATCCTTATTGTCAGCATTAACCTCAATATCCATTAAACACTCTCCACGTGCCAGGCCCTGTGCTAGGCACTTTGAAAGCACTATTGCTCACGATGCCTCCACTAGAATGCTATGAAGTGGGGACTGGTACTAACTCCATGTTACACATTCTGGGAGCCGAGGCGCTTGTGCAAGGATGCTTAGTTAGTAACTATGTTCAAAGCCAGCCTCGCTCGGACTGAGAAGGCCAGGTTCTTAACCAGGACCTTTTCCCGAGGATCTTCTATCCTTTGCTGGGGGACTACCGTTCCCTTTGATGCTTAATAACCCCTGTATATCAAGTTGGTACAAACAAACCATGTGTCCTTTATAAAGATGTCTTAAAAAGTCAAATGCAGACGTGCTTTTTCCTTGGGGGAGGGATGGAGTTTGCAATTATCTTTTTGAATATTTTTACAACAGTCTCATTTAAATGAGGTCTAATATATGTACAGCTCCTTATTATTTACGAAGTGGTGGTTCTGTAGTAGAATGCTTGCCTTCGATATAAAATAACAAGGGGGACCTGGTGGTCTAATGGGTGAGGGGTTGGTCTGCTAAGGTCAGCAGTTTGAACCCATGAGCTCCTCCATGGGCGAACAATGAGGCCTTCTGCTCCCATGAAGATTCCCAGCCTCGGGCCTCGGAGGGACAGTCCTCCCCTGTCCTGTGGGCTTGCTCTGAGTCAGGACTGTCTTGGTGGTGATGAGTAGATGCAAAATGCCCAACTAAGCCCACCCAAGGCGTCTCAGCCACCCCGGCTCTGGAAGGAGAGGCCTGCAGGTTGCTGTGATGCTCAACAGGTCAATGGAGCCTCCAGGCTAAGGACGAGGAACCAAGGCCTGGCAACCTACTTCTGAGAACCAGCCGTTGGAAATCCTCTGATCCACAAGGAGATGGCTCGGGACCAGGTTGTCTCAGTCTGTGATGAGTTGGACCACCACGAGCCAGGAGCCGGTTCCGTGGCGGCTAACAGCAGCAGTGCCTACAGAGCACTTTAAAGGCAAGCCATCCCATTTCACTCTCACCAAAAAAAGTGTGTGGCAGACGTGGTCCTTTCTGTTTTATAAATGAGAAGAGGTAGGAGGCTCAGGCACGTTCCGGGAAGCAGCAGAGAGCCAGAGTACACCCCGGACATCCACATACCATCTCTTGGGGTCTGGGCACCATGGGAGGCACAGCAGGGCAGGGCTGGGTGTGGGGGCTCAGGCAGGAATCACACTGGCTGGCTGTGGGACTCCAGGCAAGTTAATTAGTCTCATCGGCTCTCCGTTTCTTCACTCATAACACTGTGCTAACAGCAAGCGCTACGCACGGCTACTTGTGAGGGTGACAGGACAGCGTACCCCACAGGGTCCTTAGCACCCGGCCCACACATGGCCCAGGCACTCGATACCTGACCACTGCCACCCCCGCTGCTGGGATCAGACCCCACTGCCCAGGCAAGGAGCCCTGACGGGCAGTGCTCGGCTACTAAGCTACAGGTCGGTGGTTTGACACTGATGAACAAACAACTTTCCTCTAGTTCTTTAAGGCTTCCTCCCCTCCCCCCATCATGACCCCAATTCTACCTTACAAGTCCTGCTAGACCACAGCATGCACATTGGTACAGATAGGAGCTGGAAACACAAGGGAAACCAGGACAGATGATCTCCTCATGACCGATAATGAGAGTCGTGATACCAGGAGGGGAAGAGGCAGGTGGGCGGAGAATGGGGGAATTGATCACAATGATCTACATATAACCACCTCCCAGGTGAACGGACAACAGGTTAGTGGGTGAAGGGAGACATCGTCGGTGTAAGACATGGGAAAATAGTAATTTATAAATTAACAAGGGTTCAGGCGGAAGGGAGGGAGGGTGAGGGAGGGAAAAATTAGGAGCTGATACCAAGGGTTCAAGGAGAAAGAAAATGTCTTGAAAGTGACATGGCAACATCCGTACAAAGGTGCTTGACAGTAATGAGTGGATATATCGATTGTGATCGAACCCAATAAAATGATTTGGAAAAAAATTAAAAAAAAAAAAAAGCACCCCAGGGGGCTCTGCGAAAAGAGGAGAGACGCTGGGCCCTGGAAGTCCCAGAGGGGAGGTAGCCGGGAGTCAGAATCCACTCCACAGCCCTCCCCCTACCTCCCCCTCCCCCTCTCCAGAATCTCCATGACTCCAGACGGGCTTTCAGAGACCGCGTGCTTCGTGAGAGCCACTTCCTTCTCCAGCCACCGGCCGCACTCACGACCGTGGCCGGGTCACGGGGCGCCGGCCAGGAAAGGCCCCGGAACCAGGCCGTGGCTTCTCCGGCCAGGGAGGGAGGCCCCGGCCCCGGGGAGACACGGGCTGCGTCTCCCTCCGCCCACAGCAGGATGGCCGCCCGCTCTCGGGGTGTCTTGTCCTCAACTCGGCCTGGACTTCTGGGGCGCTGTCCACGTTCTCTCCACATTCACACCCCCTCCCCGGGGCTCCGGCCGTTCCCGCGGCCTGGGAACACGCTCGTCCATGGAGGGTGAGGGGAGCAAATAAACGCGCGCGGTCTACTTCCAGCAGCCTCTCTTTCTCACTCTCGGATTAAAATAAACACACACACGCACGCACGCACACACACATGCACTGGAGAGTGAGGGGGAATTACGTGGCAATGGAGTCGCCTCTGCTCCAGGGCTCGCCTGGCAGCGAGGGCGGCAGTCACCTGGCAACCTGAGAAAGGGGTGTGGGGCTGAGGATGCTGCAGGCCAGGGTCGGTGCTGGGATCAGGCAGGGCTGGCCTGGGGGGCAGGGGCTGGCCACAGCGTGCTGGCCTGGCTCTTCGGGGTGCTGAGAAGGGAGGGGCAGAGAACCTCGAGGGCACATCTGCCCACACCGCTCGTGACTCCCAGCTGTGCGCCACCCCCTCCCCGCAGCTTCCTCCTTACTGAGGGCCTGCTGGCGCTCCTCTAATCCATTCGAGATCCATCAGGATCGCCCCGGAAACCCTGCTCCCCGACCCAGTGTTCGGCCGGCGCGCTCCCAGCCTTCAAAGCCCGCCAGCATCCAGTCCCCATCTGGTTTGCACTGGTCTCCCAGGTGCGCGCGATGCCCTGGAAGCTGCTGGCGGACTCATTTTCCGGCCCTTCCATTTGGTTCCTTCTAAGAGACAGGCTTCTTTCTGCAAATGGCTGTGCCTCTCTGCTCACCTGGTCTAAATCTTGAGGCAAAATGACCAGACGTCCTGCTTTTTAACAACGTCCCACGGCATTTTAAAATTAAAATAAATAGATGACAATACTATTTTTGTGTTCTATGAAAAAAATTTTGTTGCTCCATATAGACCAAATTTTTTATCAAGAACCCTCCCCCCTCCACCCCCGCACCGCCCGTCCTCCTGGTCAATGGAGTCTCGCTTAAAATCTGGTCACTTTACCTGAGGCCACCGGTCACTTGAGCAACGAATGCCCAGGACCAGGCACTGGGTGAGGCAGTACCAACACACCAAACCCAATGCCACAGGGTCCACACCAACCAACCTGCAGGGCAGGCCAGAACTGCTCCTGCAAGTGTCCAAGACAAAATCTTTCTGGGAGTTGAACTCTGCATTTCTCCTGCAGAGTGGCAGGTGGTTTCGAACTGCAGACATTGGGGATTTCAGTCCCGTGCATACCAGGCCCATGCATACCCATGTATACCACGCCCCCAGGGCTCCTTGGGGCCAGGCACTAGAGTGACCACAATGTGGGAGGCCCATATGCAAGGCGCCACAAGCTCATGATTGCAGGAGAGCTCCAGCAGCGCACACGGACAAGAGCCCAGCCAGACAGCAAGGGATGGAAGAAGCCCTCCTCCCCAGCTTACGTCGGAGGAGAGATGCTGAAAGTTGAATACGGTAGGCCAAGCAAACGCATCGTAGCGCTGTGCCATTAGTGCTACCAACAGCTCACGCACCTGGCTGCTAACCAAAAAAGCAGCGTCCACTGGGAGGTTCCTTGGGAGAAGAGCCTGGCAATCTCTTCTGCAAAGTCAACAGCGAAAACACGGACAACCCACTACGACGGAGTCGAGGCCAACTCACAGAGATGAGTCGCAGGGTTTCCAAAGCAGTCAATCCCTACAGGAGGAGACCCCTCCCTCCTTCTTCCACGGGGTGACTGGTGGGTTTGAACCGCCAACCCTGCGGTGCCCACAGCTCTCCTCTGGCACGCGTGCAGTTTCCAAGCGTAGATTCCCACTCGGGAGGAGCTGGCATTGCCGTGCCATCATCGGGACCACGCTACCCGTTTCTCAGTTGGCTAATGAGAAGTCAGACCCCTGCTCCCATTGTTACCGACACCGCTTGACAGTTGAGGACAAGGAGGCGGAGAAGAAGTGTACCGAAGCTTACCTTCCACGGAAGACAAAGTTTCTCGGGAGCAGGCCACCCTGGGAGGGATGCCGGTGCAGGCGCTGAAGCTCACCACCGTGGTCAGAGGCAGCAGGCTCGGCCAGGCCCTGGCCACAGTACTCTCTGCTTCCTCCCCAGACGGAGCATCCGGGAAAGCAGGCACTTCTCAGACTGGAAATAGAGGGAGGCCACCATCACACACGATGCCTCTGCCCCCATTGCTTTAGCAAGGAAGAGGCAATCAGAAGGGGGCTGTGGGTATAAGCAATGGCCAATGGTCCCAGCACGAGGTGATGGGAACCTTAAATTCACAGGAAGTCTGCTCAGAACCTACAGCTCTCAGCTGCTTGAGCCCTGGAGATGGGGGCTCAGCAACTTCAGCATCTCTCCTCCGACGTAAGCTGGGGAGGAGGGTTTCTTCCGTCGGTTGCTATCTGGCTGGGCTCTGCTGTATGGCCCAGAGACTCCACATGTCCCGCCATGCAGGTTCCCCTGTGACCCGTGAAGATGGCATAACTGTGTCGGGGCCAAGGGCAGACCTCAGGCTGTGTGGAGAGGGGAAGGGAAGGAGGGAAGCAATCGTGGAGGAGGCACTGCCTTAGGGCTGGAGGTTGACAAGGTTGTCGAACAGCCCTTGGCAGCCTTTCCTACTCCTATCTCTTCTATCTCATGGAAGGGTCCCAACCAACCCAGAGATCATTAAGCTCTAGTCCCATTAAGGGTCCACTGCTAATCAAAGGGAAGGGTCTTTGCTCCTCTCTGTCCAACCCCCTGCGGGGAACTCTTTTTGAAAACTGGCTAAGTTCCAAAAAGTTGGAGATATCTGGGTCCCTAAGACCCAGACTATCACTGGAAATATAATAGGCCCCCAGTAAACACTTGCTATATGCATTGATTGTCACCCCCACTTGATAGTTACGTGTTTTCCCCAATAATAAACTAACAACTCACTGCCATTGAGTCAATTCCAATTCACAGCAATCCTAGGGCAGGGGAGAACTGTGCTAGTGGGTTTCTGAAACTAACTCTTTGTGGGAGTAGAAAGCCTCGTCTTTCTCTCACGGAGCAGCGGGTGGCTTCAAACTGTGGACCTTGTGGTTAGAAGCCCAACGCATAACCACTCAGCCATCGGGGCTCCTTTCCTAAGAGTACATCCTCAGAGGTGAGGATGGTAAAACTTCAACTTTTCACTTGGGATACAGCATCAGGCAAAATCAATCTCTAGCAAAAGACAAACAAACCATGTTTGGGGAAGAAGAGAGCCGACGGAATTTCAGGCAGCGGCAGTGAGGTGTGTTGGCCTCAGGAGCCCTGGAGATGGACTCAAACCTATGACTAATTTACAGGAGGATGGAGAGGCCCAGCCAAGGCTTTGTCCTGCACTCTGTGCTCTGTGGCCTGGGCCAACTCATAGCCACGGCCACCAATATTACAGTAGGTGGCAGAACCAAGATTCAAATGCAGGGCTATTCAGGCAGAAAGCACATCATATTGTGAAACCATTTAGCATGAGCATTCACTGAGAACCTGGCAGCGGCAAGACACTGACCAGGACACAGGATTGTCCCCACTATCCGCAAACCCTATGAAGTACCAGGCGCTGAGGGACACAGTAACATATGCTTTCTTCAAAAGGGACCGTGAAAACCCAGTACCGGTTTGGAAGCATTAGCTATCTGGTATTCCCCACCCCACGGCACCCCTCCCAAGCCCCCCTCCTCACCACTGCATATGAAGATGCCAAGAGTTCTTCAAAACCTTCATGGAAAATGGAATGAGAAGATAATGGAGTGATGTCTTTGGCGATGCTATCATGATTTAATATATGCAGGCAGCGTGGTGTAAATGAAAATCGGTACACTTTTAAAAGCCCAAGACTAGGCAGTATGAGGGAGCCTGACGATTAAAATAGTTAACAAAGGCTCTGTCCTGTCGGACCCCGCACAGGACAGAACCACTGGGGGCAATGGAGGCTACCTAGATTCCAAGAGTTCATTGAGAGTGGAGGGGCAGGCGCAGGCCCAGGGCAGAGGGCTGAGAGGGCCAGTGGGAGAGCTGAGGAGGCAACCGCAGAAAAGTCTGACTGGCTGGCATTTCTTGCTGTTCCCATCTTTCCCTATCTGGGACAGATGGCTGATGCGCTCCGCTGCTGACAAGAATGTTGGGCATCTGAGCTGGCCCAGAGGCACTGCGGAAGCAAGGCTGGGCGATCTCCTGCTGAAGAGTCTGCCAGTGAACACCTACAGAACACAGATCCTCTCCGCCACACACAGGGAGCCAGTGGCGGGAATCAGCTCGACATTCTCTGCGTGTTTAACTTGTTTTCACCTCTGAACCTCCTGTTACTAGTTTGTTTGAAGGTAATGTCGCACCACAAAAAGAAAAAAAATTCTATTTTTGAAAAACGCTTGCTCAAGTTAAACCTCATTACCCTACCTAGAAGGAGCCCGGGTGGTGAAGTGGTTACGTATTGGGCTGCTGTGGCAGTCATGTGCTAATGTTAATTTTATGATTGAAATATAGGGGTGGAGTCTAGCCTGTTAATCTGGAGATAGCCATTGAGTAGCCAATGAGGCCTCTATGTGGGCATGGCTTTCTCCTGAGACTTCTGGGAAATCTCCCGACATTTCCCTCATGAAGATGGGAAGCTATCTTCCCCAGTGGTTGGGAGTTAGCCTCAGAGACGATGATGAATCATGGACAAGACAAGATGGCAGCGTCTGGTGAACCGGAGGAGAAGCCACATGGCTTTGCCCTGATGGAGCCAGACCTCTGAAGCTGGAGAGGCCACGTGGAAACCCCTGCCAGCGATGAGTTGCTTCTGCCACCACTAGATGCTGTTGATGGACCCTGAGCCCTGAAAGCTAGGAGCCATGGGAGACCCCTGCCAGCGCCAGGATTCTGCACCCACTGACCTGTGACTTCGTGAGTCGGAAGGAGACATTATAGATGGTATCGGGCATATGGGCTAATATCGGACTTATGACTTTAAACTGGACTGTGTTGGGATGTTTTCTCAGGGTTCCATTCCTTTTGTATATAAACCATTCCCTATATCCATATGCATTTGTTCCTCTAGTCAACTCACACTAACACAGCTGCTAATCACAAAGTCAGCAGTTCGAAACCACCAGATGCTCTTTGGGAAAAAAGACAAGGCTTTCTACGTCTAAACAGTTACAATTGGGGAAACCCACCAGGGCAATCCTACCCTGTCTTACAGGGTCGCTATGGGTCGGCATCAACTCCATAGAGGAAAATGGAGTCACCAAAGTCCCAAACAGTTAGCTTGTGGCAAAACTGAGGAAGGACCACAGGGGTCTCTGGGCACCGGGTGAGTTGTCTAGGGCACTTAAAATGTCATATGGTGTAGGCAGGTGGGGCAGAGAAGGCAGGCTGAATGGGCTGGGTCTCAGAGTCAAGCCAGGTAACAAGAGAGGTCTTTGGGATGTGCTCTGTGCCCCCCTCCCTTTTAGAGGGAAAGACACAACAGCTTTTTCTGCATGAAGTCGGAAGCTGTATGTTGGGTGACCCACCCTCCCCCCCCCCAAAACACACACACAAACACACACTGCAGAATTGGGACCTCCAGCCCCAACAGGAAGAAATGGGATCTAGGCAGCTGACTTCTCTGCTCCTCCCCCAAAGAACACAGGTTCTGGAGCAGACGGGCTCACATCCCACCTGCCCCTTACTGGCTTTGTGGTCTCAGGGAAAAGACTGCACCTCTCAGAGACTGGTCCCTTGCCTGTCACAGGTGACGATGATCTTAGGTGCCTAGGAGACAGAAGAGAACAATAAGAACTAAATTCAAGACGTGTTCTGAGTTTTAACTGTCCCCTCCCATCTCTGAGTAGCTCAGACAGTGATGCATTCAACTACCCACCAAAGGGTTGGTGGTTCAAATCTGCCCACAGGTGCCGTGGGGCACTTCCACTCTGCACATCTTGGGTGGCCAGGCCTTGGCACCAACAGCTGTGTGCGAGGTGTGATTTTAAGTGGTTTCTATTTGTGAACTCATTGGAACCTGCAAATAACTGTGGGACGGCAGTTCTGTCTGACAGATAGAGAATTTGATTCAGGGCCGGGGAGTATCTTCCCTGAAACCACATAGCACGTAAGAGGCAGGACCTTGAGCCAGACCGGAGAACCGGAGGCTCCACAGTCATGGGTATAAGCCTGCAGAAATCCAAAGCCACCTTCAGGGGCCTGGTTGAATCCCCCGGGTAGAGTGAGGCTTCCAGGTGCTCAGAAAGAGATGGCTCGAACCAGAGGCTGCCGGGCCATTTCCGGCCTCTCGGGCTCTGTGTCTGGTTCCCGCACGGGTTGCGGGGTGGCATCTGATGGGTTCTCTGCAGTGTTCACTCCGCACACGTGGGGCCTTCATCTACATGCTGTGGGAATGCTCGAGGCGTTTTCCCCCAGATAAATCGCTTTCTGTCATTCCAGATTTGGGGGAGTTAGCTGGAGATTACGTTGAAAAGTTATTTCTCAACAGTTCCTAGAGATCTGAGGCCAAGCTTGTGGGTGTGCTCAGGAATTCACCAAACTGCTCTCCCAGCGGGGATGAGCCCGGGGACAGACAATGTGGGGCGGGGCGCCGGGGAGGGCTGGGTGGCTCTTGCCTCTGAGCCCGCAGCGCCTCAGACGGAGATGACACAGCAGATGGCTTCCACCTCCTCTGTCTTCCCCCTAGATCTCCAGCTCTGGAGAAAGGGACGTCTGTGAGGCTGAAGCAAGTCTAGCACAGCCCAGGCTCCACTCTTCAAGGATCTTCATGTTTTAGTGTTCCTAGCCTTGAATCTTTGTGCGTGTTTTTTTTTTCTCTCTTTCTCTCCTGAATTTTGGTTGTGGCAAAGAGTACTGAAAGTACCATGTGCTGCCAAACGAACAAAAAGCTCTGTCTTGGAATAAGGACAGCGAGAAGGCCCCTTAGAGGCAAGGATGGCAAGAGTTCACCTCCTATACTGTGGACATGTTGCCAGGGAGACAAGTCCCTGGAGAAGGCCGTCATGCCTGGTGAAGTAGACAGGCAGCAAAAAAGAGGAAGGTCATCAATGAGTGGCTGCAACCGCAGGCTCGAACGCAAGAACCATTGTGGGGATGGGGCAGGCAATCAATCGCTCATTCTGTCGGACATCCGGCTGCTATGAGTCAATACGAAACAACAACACCCCAACATCTATTGCCTAAGTGGAACACAGATGGGTGTGCCTGTCACAAGCCACCAAGTCTGTATGACCACTAGTGTCCATGCTAGAATATTCCACTCCACTCGCAGGGCAAAGTCTTGGGCATGCTGAGGTGTCCAGGCATTGTAACCAACACTACTCAGCATCCACACTCAAGAATACACTTAGTTTCCTGATTATTCCAGCTTCCCGAGTGCCGTCTCTTGACTGTCCATTAAAAGGAGGCGGTATTTAGAAGTGCCCACCCCATTACCATCCCCCACCGATCAGCTCTGGCTTCCTTACCGACACCTGTAAGGACGCTCGCATGGTGTCACACCCTTTCTCTCCTTGCTTCCTCGTTCCGATGATAGACTGCAGATTCCAAGGCCGCACCTGAGCCCAAGACAGTGTGGTCTGTGCTACACGCCTC
Source organism: Nesogale talazaci (assembly GCA_004026705.1). Classification (NCBI taxonomy): domain Eukaryota; kingdom Metazoa; phylum Chordata; class Mammalia; order Afrosoricida; family Tenrecidae; genus Nesogale; species Nesogale talazaci. The sequence continues at coordinate 5,735 of PVJH01013421.1, read as the reverse complement.
TCCTGGCTGCAGAGGCTCCACCTGCTGTTCACCCTGGCGACTGGCAGTTTTGCTCCTAATGGTTGTGGTGCTCAGGTATGTTTCCCCCAGCCTTCCTCAGAAAGGCCTTCTGGAGCTCAGCCGTGCTATCAGGTGGGGGCCTGCCTCCAGCACCCTGACCTCTCCTCGGCTGACTTGGATCTTACCTCGGCTGGTCATCTGCTTCTGAAAGCGGGGCTCCTGTTTGCAGACCCCACGGAACTATCCAGAGACCACCTGCCTCTCCCGTCACCTGGGCTGTCCCCAGGTTCCCATTCAATCCCTGTGCCTGAGGGCATCTTCACCTGGCTCACTGCACCTCTACCTCCAAGCCTTTCATACTAGATCCTTCCGGGAAGGGCAGTTCGACAGCTCACTTGGCTCCCCCACTGTTCTGCCCTAGGTAACAGCTAAAATGCACTCAACCATTAGTTGCTGAGGACTTCCGAGGGCCAGGATCCGTTCCAGGCACTGCGCAGCAGGTCCAATAGGAAGTCCTTCCACCCTGCGGGTCCTTTCCTGAGAGTTTATGCTTCAACAGAAATAAGACAGACTGATCTCCTGAACATCCCACCCCCTGGACCCTGGTTCTCTGCATCCTCCACCTTGCCTGCACCCAGCTCTCTCTCCTCCCCAACAATCCCTATCACCTCCTCCTACGCCTTGAGAGAAACATGAGGGAGAGAAAACTACTGTGCCGGGTTTCACTGCTGGCACGATTTGCTGAACCACCTCTCACAGAAGCTGTAATTGCCCCCTCCGGGAAATGGAGAGCTTACCCAGCCACGGACGGCGGCGCCTGGTGGCTGCAGAACAGGGTTAGTCGCCAGTGCATCCTGAGGTCTGAAGTAATCCCCCAGGGCACTCTGAGCAGCCCGAGGGTCGGGGAAAGGCCTTATTCTGGAGGGGAAGCCAGCCTGGTGACGGCTCCTCCCATGTGCTCTTTGGCCCTGTCTCCAGCCAGCCTGAACTTGTCCTGCTTGCAACCTAGTGATGCTGAATGATCTGACCTTGCGTCAAGCCTGCCATGCACTGGTGCTGGAGCCTCTTCTGACCCGAATGCCTGACACTGGGGCCGCCTCACCTGTTGACTTTGGGCCCGACAGACACAAACTGACCTGGCTTGTGATGACACAGCTGGGATGGGTCTGCAAGCCCGATTCTGAGAGTTCTTCCTGGACCCGATGCTGTCCCTTCCTGATGGGTCTGTCCTGGTTCTGGTCTCCACAGCATCCTCTAAGCTCACCCATTCTGCTAGGCAAGCTTCACCATCTTCCTGGGACTGATTCAGTTGCTCCACAAGGGTTCTCTCCGACAGATGTCTACTCCGCAGCAGGCAAGAGACAGATGCCAGGAAGGACACCAACTGGTCCCCAGACCAACTCAGCCCATGGCCAGGCCAGTTTCCCTAGGGAACGGAGGAAGGCCTTATCTGGCTCCAAAAGCCAATCAAATCTGCTGCTCTGGAGTCCACTCTGGCTCACAGAGACCTGGAGGGCAGGGTAGAAGTGCTTCACAGGATCTCCAAGGCTGGCCCTCCTCACGATGCCCATCCAGACTCCCCCTGCGGAGTGGTGGGCAGTTCAAACCAGGGAGCTTTCCATTTGCAAGGAAGCACCTTCAACACTGAGCCACCAAGGGCCCCTTATCCAGCCGTCCAATTTTCCCACTCCCTGAGTAATTATTGAGCACTCACTATGTGCCAGGCTCCATTCCAGGCACTGTAATAAAACAGCAACTTGGGGAAAAGGGACTTTCTATGTCCTATCAAGGTTAAGAGCACAGGCGCTGTGGCCAGAGGCTTCTTGGTGTGTGACCTCATACAGTGACAGAACCTCCCTGAGCCTTCATCTCCTCACTTGAAAACAGAACTGACGATGCCCGCTTGCTTAGTAGTCCTATGAAGGCCGCAGGACCAGGCAGAAGCACCCCTGCAGGTTTCCCAAGCACTGACTCTCCATGGGAGGTGAAGGCCTGTCTTACTCCTTGGGGGTGGCCAGTGAGTCGGAAGGGGTCACCTTGTAGTGAGTGGTCAGCACATCCCCATGAAAACAGTTCTGCTCTGTAATGCCTGGGCGTGCCATTAAGGGAGGCATCAACTGGACGGCAACGACTCTGGCTTTCAAATGCACAAGCGGGCTTCAGAATGTTCATGGAAGAAGGAATGGAAAGATAATGGAGTTTGCCGTGAATTTCTGGAAGCCTCCCTCCCCTCACGCACCAAGTGATGTGCACAGGCCTATCATCCCAGTAACCCTGATTTCGGTAGGTCCAATCTGTCAGTGACCCACACATGCATCCACAGGATCATGGGTGAATATACGGGGGCAACGAATGAAACAAAGTATCGCATGCCATGAGAAGAGCAAAGTCCAATGGCACACCGCAGGAGTGGACCTCCCACACAGTGGCTTCGTGGACGCAGCCAGACACGAAAGAGAATGGGGCATATGACCCCAGCGATACAAAGCTGGCAACAGGTAAAACTCATCCTGCGTGCAGGGGTCAACACGGTGCTCCCCTTTGGACAGGTGGGTAGGGGCCGGAAAGCAGCAAAAAGCCTCTTCTGGAGGGTCCTGGAACGTTGTGCTTTTGTTCCATGTTTTCCCTCTGGGTGCAGGCTACCTCACCTGGTGGTGTTAAGTTTGTGCTACACGTGCATGGTTTGTTCAGGTTTCTGTGTATCTGTTATACTCCATTGAAAAAGTTAATTGGAGGGGGTGTTAATGAAAAAGATAAGGAATTGGACAGGAGGGGCATCTATCTCAATGGGCAGTCATCTATGCCCACGACACCAGATCTTAGCACTTGCCATCTCTGCTCACAGCGAACACACATACACCCGCGTCCTTCCTCTCTGCATTTTCACATACGATGGAGACACTTTTCTACAGAGCTTCAGAACCATATAAAAGACATGCACCTTTTCGAAACTCCAAGTTGGTTTGTCAAGCGCTGTGCTGGATGAGAAAGAGCCGGTCGGAAGACATAGGTGAAGTGATTCCCTTGGGGGATCGGTGGTTCCCTTGGGGGATCGGTGGGATTTTTAATAGACAGAATGGGCAGGGACCAGGGGTAAAGGGAAGGAGAGCCAAAATGACTGAGGGACGAGGGCTCTGTTCCAAATCAGCAATCATCCAGGGCGTACGTGTCTGCCCAGAGTGCTGAACTCATCGGGCCCAGCAGCAGAGGCAGCAGCTCACAGACACGAGCCCAGAGTCCAGAAGCAAGATGGCAGCGAGGTCGAGAAGTAGCTCAGGAACAAGGGCAAAAGAATCCAGAATGCTGGTAGATGACCGGACGGTACCAAGAGGTGAGGGGAGAAGTGGTCTGTGCTTCCTGACCCAGGGCAGGAAACAGCGGCTGGGTGTGGGCAGCCTGGGTACATAAGGAAGTGACCTCAGTTGGCCATGGAATAGGAGGATATAACCTTGGCTCTGCTCTGACCTGGGGCAGGGTGGGCCAGGCTGCCTCACCGCAAGGCTAATCCTCTATTGGGTGTGACCTTCTCAATAGGTTCACTGCTCTCTGTTCAGTCCATCCAAACACTGCCCACCTCTGACCAGGGCTTCTAAGGCTTCGGGTTTTCACATCCCTTTGCTGTGTATGCTACAGGCCATCATAGGCTCTAACCAGAGCCACCAACTATGGACTAACACAAGGCTTGGGTCCTGCGCCAACCTCACCAGTCCACAGCAGCATGTACCCTGTCCTAGGTGGTCGCCATGGATCAGCATGAACTCGGTGGCCGAGAGTTCGAGTTGAGTTCTAGACGTCCCCCCCGCCCCCGGGTGGCCAACATCCTTTTATCCTCTAGAGCAGTGTGCCCCCAAGTGGGTGATAACTGCCCCCTAAGGGGTGCTGGAACCATGTGGGGGTGGGGGTGGAGAGCGGGAAGTGGGGGAGGAACTGCAAAAGCAGGTGCCTATACTTTATCCTGTGTTATGGGCAACAATACGAAAGTGTTTCATCGGCGAGGAGGCACGGCATAATTTTTTTTTGCAAAGGGGGCAGTAGGCCAAATGAGTGTATGCTGTGATGTGGAGCATTCTCACGGCCTTCCTTTGGAAGGCCTCTCGCCAGAGGACAGGAGAAGGCTGCTGACAGAAGAGAGATGCACTGGGTAGCTGAGGTATCTGTCAACAGGTTGGGGACTTTTATCTGGGAAACAGCGTCACGCGCTTCGGAGCTAGGAGCGTGCATTTCCGGCCTTGAAGGCCACCAGAGCAAACAGAAGTCAGTTCTGCTGGGCTGAGCCAACACCCTGCAGCGGAAGGAGGGAAAGAAAACAGCTCCAGGGTAGACAACGCTGAGCTTTCCCACGTGATGTTTGCCTGAAATGGACTTCCTGTTACCTCTCACCCGGCCCCCTCCTGCCCCAGTTCACCTGAAAGGTAGTGGGGCGTCCTAGGGCAAGAGCACAGCTCATTTAGACGTGGCAGCTCAGCCAGCGCAGCCCCACACACCCACTGCGGAGGCCGACGGGGACTCCAGGTGAGCTTACGGAGGGGGCTTCTATGGGACGCTTAGCCGGTGCAGTTTAAACACCCTGGAAACCACTTCCTGAATGTCATCCTTCTGAGACACTAATATTTGGCAAACAGGCTTCACGGTAAAGGGGAAGGGGAGGCAGGAACAAAAGGAGAAGCAATCGCTAGACAGCCCCACCCCCACTCCCCACAGCAATCATTTCCAGGAGAAACAGTGAGCTCAATGAAATGACACCTCAAAACCATTTCTATCACGCTGTCCTCTACAGACTGAGGTCAGGAGGCCAGTGGATGATGCAATTTGAGCTCACGTCCTCACCCAAAGGTTGATGATTTGAAGGTACCCAGTGGACATGCAGAGGAAAGGCCTGGCGGTTGGCTTCCAGAATGGTGACCCAGAAAACCCCTGGTTCTCCTCTGTAACACACGGGGCTCCCCTGAGTCAGGTTCAAAGGAGCAAGGGTGGTTTTCTCACCTCCAGCAGGCCTCGAAGCTTCCTTGTGGGGGCTGCCCTGTGAACGGCAGGATCATGTCACAGCATCCCTGACCTCTGCCTGCTGATTTAAAGGAGACAAACACGTCTCCAAGCACTGCCCAGTGTCCCCTCAGGACAAGGCTGCCCACAGCCCTCTGTTCCACCAACCAGGCCACGAAGACAGGGTCCCAGTCCGCCGGACAATTCATGTAACCACCTTCTGTGCACAGAGCTGAGGACGGGTCGCCTGATGACCATCCTCGTGACCACTGAGCAAACGGAGGATCCCCAAAGCAGGGTCCCCCCCCCCCCACCCCCTCTCAGACCTGAGAAGCAGCAGGCACCGGCCCAGGAGGTAGAGACGTTCTCTCTGGCAGGCCGCTCTACTCTCAGTCCCACGAGACCTGCCTCCTCCCAGATAAAACCTATCGCCGAAGACCAAACGTTCTAGGGAAGTGTCCCAAATTTTCAGTTTCACAACCACCTCCTCATGTCTCACTGCCAGGACTGGGTATACGAATGCCCTCTACTTGGCTTTGGTTCTGGGAAAATAGAGAATCCAACACAGTCCTTTGAACGCTTGTTCAAGAGACCAGCCTGGCTCTTCTCTGCCTTCCATTCATCAAATCAGCCCAAATGGCATGGGGGGGGGGGGCGGGGCGGTGCCAGATGCCCTGTCTGAGGACCGGCTACCAAAGCTCCGGGCCTTGTCCTTCAGGGCCATGGGGACACGGTTGGCAATACTACCTAAA
>PVJH01013420.1:0-60562 GCA_004026705.1 Nesogale talazaci | reverse complement strand
TACGGCAATTTGGGAAGAAGCTACAATGCTCTGCGATGATGGTAGTCTCCTAGGTGCATTGGACTGTATCACTTTGACCAGGGACTACTAAGGCAACAATTATATCATGGGATTATACAGATTGATTTTGCTTAATTTTCAGGGCCAGATGCCTGCTAGGTGGACTTCACTCTGGTGTTCTGTGGGCTTCACACAGGGGCCATCCTTTGAAGGAAGCACAGGGAAGTGGAGGTGGAGGTGTTGAGACCTCCCTGGAAGCTGATCCTACACAGTGTGTTGTAGGCAATCTTCCCAACTAGGTCATAAAAATAGTAAATGCATTCACGTGTTCTTAAGCATAAAGGCTCTGGGTCATAGAGTTTACTAGGATAATTCAGGCTATGGTCAGGCAGTCTTTGGAATGAGGATATATATGGGCTGTACCTTCCACACAATAGATTGCATGATAGCTATTATGTGTAAATGGTTGTGCTCTCCAGCACAGAGCAAGGGGCTCTTCTCTACCCTCCCCCTAAAACTGTCCAGAAGATTCACTCACAGTCAAGACAGGTGTTTTTATTTCATAGGCAGACTTCTTCGAAAAGTCCCTGGCACGAAGCATTTTTGGCGTGCAAGCTTAACCTACGAGGAGTTCCAAGTCGCAGAAAGCCTTTCTCTCTGGCTAATAAAACTCCTTCACCTCTTTCATTGCTAGCCTCCTTACTCTGCTTCCAGGAATCTCTCATTTTGAGAGGTCTTGCACTGGCTTACACCAACACTGCCAAGTGAAAGCCTGATTCTGTACCTTTGCTGCTTTTAGAGGCCAATGCCACGCAACCCCCCTTCCCGCTTCCACAGTGAGCTCGTGTCTTCCTCTCCGACTCTGAATCCTTCCGACCCTTGGCGGGCCCCTGGACACGTTTCTAAGGGATACAGGTATTTATAAGGTTTGCTGAACAAAGCAGTACTGGCGCTCTCATCTGGAAGTCTGTTTTTAAGTCTTTCCTTCATCTGCTTGGCTGATGTTCCCTTTCAGACCACTTCCCTTGTTACTGGTTTCATTTCATGAATATTTCTCTCTCTCTCTCTCTCTCTCTTTCTCGCTCTCTGTCTCTCTCCTTACAAGCAATGGGAAAGAGATTGCATTCACCTTGTTCTCCTTTTCCCATTGTGTTTTTTACGTTTCCCAGTGGTGTGGTGGACACACATTGGGCTGCTAGCTGCAAGGTCATTGGTTTCAGTTCACCAGTCAGATCCATGGAAGAAAAATGGGGTTCTCTCCATAGGAGGCACAATCTCAGAAACTCACAGGAGAAGTTAGACCCTACCTCATAAGGTCTTTCTGAGTCATAATTTACTCCACGGCAGTGGGACGAAATCTAGAAATGTTCATGTCAGTGACTAGGGAAGTCTTTCGTGCTAACTTTTACCCAGTAGGAACTGGCTGATAGGTCTTGAAACCTCTTGGGCCGGAAGAAACTTTCTGAGGGTCCTCCCCTGCACCACAACAGACTCTCACCTACTTCCTTTCACACCAGTTCTTTGCCAGGGAATTTCCCAGCATCAGCACACATATGCATGATACAAACTTACGATGTGTCAAACCCCTTTTGCCGCTTTATTCCAGCGTAGAATTTGCCATGCATGAGGTCAAATGGGAATTCTAGATTCAGCTTCAAGGAAAATGTCAGGGGTCAGATTATGGAGAACTCCTCAGGCCTCTTTTGCATCTCTTCCAGATTTTACTACCAAGATGGCCTTAGCCCTACCTGAGCCCCTCACATTTTTATGGTGGGTGGGAAAATACCGAGATTTCATTTATGGAGCTTGGCCTCAGTAAATGTCCTTAAAATGGGGATATTATTTGAGTAATTGATGGCAGTGGAAAAAGTACTTCCCTTTTTACAAAATCACTTTGATGTTGGACTAGCACAAGATCCATTTTTTTGCTTGCTTCTGTACTCAAAGTACAGAAAGCAATTAGCCAGCAGTCTTTCTACTATAATTTACAGGCCTAGAGGTGGACTGTTATTGATTAAAATGAATCAATTGAGTGAAACTATCACAGAATGTAATTCTTTTTTTTTTTTTTAGATAGCCAGAATGTAATTCTTAACTTGCATCAGTTGAAAAACCACTGCATGCAGGGCCAAATCTAAACAAATTCCAAGTTGATAGGATATGTGTCTTGTTTTTTTGCCATCTTCCTATATGGGCCTTTCCATAATTCATTAATATTCTCTAATACTCATTTTTATACCCTGCATATGCACAGGAGTCTCACATGTCCTCCTATCTCTTTCAAAACTGCACTCAAGAAGAGATAAAAATATATTAATACCATATAATTATCACTACCAAGGTTATTAATATCAAGGATTTTAAAATAAAAAATATCATTGATTTTCCTTCAATCAGAGCTATGGGAAATATAGTTTTATGCATTAGAGTGTAAATTATATCACTTGCGAAATTGAGCCATAATTTCTGACCTGAAATTGGCCTAAGTATTTTGATAAGTAACTATGGCTTGACACAATAAAATTTTGGAACAGAGATTATCCTGGGAGAACCAAGACACACAGTGAAGCAGTCATATCTTCATAACTTCTGTTTTTGCTTATTAATTCTAAGTCTAAATTCTGCCTCACTTGAACTTATTTTAAAAAATGAGACTGGAAGATTTATATCAAGGTTGCAAATTGGTCACACAAAAGTTACATTGATGGGGAAACTAACACATTATTAAAACTTCTTAGAAGTTACTTGCACTTCAGTAAAAGTCATAATATGTGCCTGTATAAATACATTCCAGGATATGATTACTGACTTTATTCGAAAATCATTTCCAACAAATACAAAAAGTCACTAGTCCTCTATAATTTTTTATGGGCTGACTTCCGACATGATGCATGCATGGGAAGCAAGAGAAGTGAAGCACTTATTCACTTCTAGCCTGGAACAAATTACTGATTTTATCAAGTGTTTATATAAGTGACTATTGACAAGACTGTTATAGAGGGAACATAGTAAAATAAGGCACCGTCAAGTAAGCATTTGATTGTTAACTACAAGATAGGTGGGTCAAATGCAGCAGGCATTCTGGGGGAGAAAGATGAGATTCCCTGATCTTGTAAAGATTTAAAGCCTTAGAAATGCTATATAAGATTGCTGTAAGTCTGAATTAAATGGATTGCAGTGTGTTTATCTTTTTAACTCAATAAAAAATGACAAAAGACAATGAAACTACTGCCATTGAGTCAGTGATCCTCTCTATTGTTACTCGGGTTCCAGCACACTCTTTCAGGAATATACCTTACCTTTGTCATTGTAGGGTGCTTTTATGTAATGCTCCAATTACAACTGTCTTCAGAGGAGATATGTCAGGCCAGCTAAACTCAAAGCAGATAGATCTATTCAGAAGATTATGGCCAATAGTTTTGGGGACTCCAAAGAAGAGATCTTGATAAGTTTTCTTGAAGGGCACAAGATTATCACAGGGACGTACTATGATGAAATTAAAAAAAAAGAAAGAAAATTGAATTTGCTCAAAAAGGCCAGAAAAACTTCTTGATGAATTTTGTCTTCAATCACAATACCCTTGTTCATTCTTTGAGGGTGGCAAAGGCTGTCCTATAAGAATTTCATTAGAAAAGTTTACTTCACTAACCAAACAACCTTGACTTTTCCCCTTCAGACTTCTTTTTGTTTCCAAACCTCAAAGGGCATTTAAAAAGAAAAGGATTTGCTTTTTTTTTTTTTTTTTTTGAGGCTACCAAAACAGTTGCTTTGACCTCGAGCAAACTGAGGAGCACAGAATTCTTCTAGGAAGGCTTAGAAAAGCAGAAACACTACCTTCAGGAGTGCATAGACCTGGATTGAGCAGATGTTGAAAAATAAGAGCTTCACATATTAATACTTTTGTTTGATAAAGTTTTTTTTTAATTTTTCTCTAACACTTTTTGACTGAACCTTGAATTCATTGTTCCAAATGAGAACTCAGGAGTCTCCAACTTAGATACACAGAAGTAATTGGGTTAGAGAAAATTAGTGAAACATGAAAGCTGAATATAAGTTATTTCATAAACTTGGTTGCCAAATTGAAGACGAATTTTACTTTAAGATATTGAAATAGAGCTGCTTTGTAGAAACTCCAAAAGAAAATAAGCATCTGTTCCCAAAAAGCAACTAGAAAGCAAACAGACTCTATAGAACAATCAACAATGGAAATGATCAAAATGCAGCGCTTCAAAGAGCTGCAGTTAAGGACAGAAACATGTGGAAGAAAGTCTGATACTAGGTGTTTTCTATACCTTAGAGCCCAGGTTTTCAAGCAGTCATTATATCTGAGGCTTCCTTGTCTCTATGTCTGTGCTTTCAAAATACCAAAGAAAAGGATTAAAGACTGACTGTGTATTGAGTCCAGAAACAAAGCCCTAAATAATACAAACCACGGCCATGAAATGACATTAAAAAATTAAATGTGTCCAAGGTTTATCCCCAATCATGAAATATTCTTAAAAGTGGGAGTTGCAACAAAGGCATTGAACATGTAAAAAAAAATTGCTTAGAGGGCTTTATAGAATACATACAATTACTGGAAATACAAAAAAGAAAGAAAAGAAAAATAAAATCTTGACAATATAATTTTCAGTTTGTGGCATTTGCATAATCTGTCAATTTGTGAAGAGGTGGAGTCTAGCCTGTCAATCAGGTTACAGCCAATAATGCCTCTTAGTGGGCATGCCTTCTGGGAACTCCTATCTTCCTCTATGGAGTTGGGACACACACGCTTTGCTTTATATTCTTGATGATAAGAATAGACTGGTACTGAACATTTGGGCCAATATCAGACTTATGGACCTGTCCTTGACAGGTCTGGGATATTTTCTTAATATACAATTACTTTGATACAAAACTCCTTCATATACACATATGACTATCTCTGGATTTTTTTCTCTAGTCAAGCCAGACTAACTAACACACAGTCTAAATTAACTATCAAACATACTTACAACATTATCAAAGATAAATAAATTCCCCTTTTTCATAAAATTAACCACTTTTTTGCCATATGAAATTTTCCACGAATGTGACTTAAGAAATTTTATTCTCATCAAAGTCCAAAGTTGTTGCTGTTCGGTGCTATTGAGTTGGTTCCGACTCATCGTGACCCTATGAACGACAGAACAAACCACCTCCTGGTTTGGCACCATCCTCACGATGGTTCTCATGTTTGATTCCATTGTTGCAGTCACTGTGTCAATCCATCTTATTGATAGGCCTCCTCTTTTTTGCTTCTCTGCTTTTCCAGCATGATGCCATTTTCTAGGAATGGGTTCCTCCTGATGTCTCATGTTCAAAGTACATGAGACAAGTCTCGATATACTTGCTCCTAAGGATCCTTCTGTCTGGACATCTTCCAAGATAGATTTGTTTGTTCTTTTGGCAGTCTGCAATACTTTCAATATTCTGTGCCAGTGCTGTAATTTAAATGCATTGAGTTTTCTTTGGTCTTCCTTCTTCAGTGTCCAACTTTCATATACATATGAGGTGATTGAAATGACCATGGCTTGGATCAAGCACACCTTAGTGTTTGAAATAACATCCTAACCTTTCAACACTTCAAAAAGCTTTGGGCAGCATATTTATTGAATGTACTATAGACCCAGTGATTTCTTGACTGCTGCCTCCCTCAGTGTTATTGTGGATTCAAGCAAGGCATAATACTTGACAACTTAACTCTTTTTTCCATTTATCATGATGTTACCTATTGGTCTAGTTGTAGTCTTTTCTAAACTAAGGGTCATGTATATTAAAGAACCATGAAATCAACCTAATAGATAAAATCTGGCTAACGAAAATGAAAAGTAAAATTGAGTGGAATACAAATATAACAAAGTGCTGTAAAGGTGAGTATTATTTTGTAAACATCTTTAATGTGTGCGTGTGCATGTTTGGTAAAATATGTTTATGTTTATATATATATTTATATTATGATAAAATATGTTTTTTTCTATAGATTATAATTGAAAAAATGGAAGCTACTTGGCCACAAGGTAAAAGTTACACTTTAGATTTGTGAAAATTATCTTATTTTCTTATCAGGTGAAGGAACACATATGTATGAAAAAATGTGCACTCTATAATGAATGGCACAGTATACCATTATTTAATCTTCATTGGTAGGTAAAGACCAAAATATATTTGAAAAGAGACTCTAGCACTTTTCCTTGAATGTAGAGTAGCTAAAGTAAATGGAAGAAATGATGGAGAAGACATAGAAGACTGCAAAGGGCAACTCTAGAAGACAAAGTATTATAATGATATGTGCAAAGACCCGATTTTAAAAAACAAAAAGGAAAGAACACTATTTGGCATTTCTCGATCTGAGATGCTGCAATAAACAAATGTAACCTTGGAAGTACATATCCTTTCATGCCAAAAATTTCAAAAAAGAACCAGTTGGCCAATTGACGGGAGGAGAGCCATATTTGTGCCTTTCCCAAAGAAAGGTGATCTAATAGAGCATGCAAATTAAACATAAATATTAACATCACATTTAAATAAAATAATGCAGAAGAGAATTATAAAAATAGTCACGGCCGTACATTGACAAGGAGCTGCCAGAAATTCCAGTCAGATTCTGAAGAGAACTTGGAAGGAGATTTGTCATTGTTGTTCTGATGGGTCGTGGCTGAAAGCAAAACATATTTGTTTATGTTTATTGACTATAGAAAGGTATTTGAGTGTATAGGTCATAAGGAATTATAGATAAAATTGCAAAGGATCTTAATTATAGTGCATTAATTTTATTCAAAAGGAAGCTGCACAGAGACCAAGTTGCAAATCAAAGAGCTATTACATGGTTTAAAATCAGAAAAAATAGGTGCCTGAGTTGAATTCTTCCACTGTATTTATTCAGTCTGTTCACTGATCTATTAATCTGAGAAACTGAACTAGGTAAAGAAGAGTGTGGCATCAGGTTTGTAAAGATACATATGTATATATTGTATCATATATATCATTATGATATGATCAGCCATATGCAAATGGCACAATGTTACTTGCTGAGAAGTGAGAGAACTTAAAACACTTAGCAATGCAGGTCAAATACTTTGACCTTCAGTGTAGATTACATTAAAGCTGAGCCTTGGTGGCATGGTGGTTGTGCGCGGGACTGCGGCCCACTGGGATGGAGGTTCAATTCCTGCAGCGGCTCCACAGGAGCAAAGGCTGGGCCTCCTACTCCCACCACCAGAGGGCAGTGATGCCCCCAAAACAAAAAACATTAAAGCATAAAGAAACAAATATCCTCACAACTGGACTGATAAGCAACATTGTAGTAAATGGGGAAAAGACTGAAGTCGTCAGTCTTTACTTGGTCAACTATCAGTGTCTGTAGATATGGTAGTCCAGATGTCAAACAACATATTGCACCGAGACTTTCTTCTTCAAAAGGGTTACAAAACAATGATGTGCCCGAGGACTAAGATAGTCATGTCTGATGCAAGGCACGGTATTTTAAATCACCACACACATGCAAAGACTGGCCGTTGGGCAGTCTGGAGAACAATTAGGGAGACTGGAGAACAATTGATGCCTTTGATTTATGGTATTAACAAATGCTGTTGAATAGATCATGGACTGAAAGAAGTGTCAGAAGAAGTAAAGACAGAATTATCTTTTGAGTCAACGGTAATGACACTTTCTCATGTACTTTGGACATATTATGAAGAGGAAATAGACCTTTGTGGTAGTTCCATAATCTGTTGTCAATCTGAGGATTTAGAGTGGAGTGGTGGAGTCTAATCTGTCAATCAGGATAAAGCCAAAGAGGCCTCTCTGTGGACATGGCCTTCTCCTGAGGATTCTGTGAACTTCTGTATGTTTTCCTCCTTGGAGGCAGAAAACACACTCTCTCCCTGCTCACACCCTAGGAGACATAGCGCTGACAAGACACATGGAACTATGCTAGTGCCCTGAGCTGCAGAAGCCATATGGAGACCCCTGCCAATGCTAAGATGCTTCCAACGCCACTGGATCCACAAGGATTTCCACTCAATGACCTATGATGCATCTGAAGAGAACTTTGCAGATTGGTATCAGGCACAATGGACTTTGGACTTGATCTGCATGGGGCTGGGTTTTTTTTCTCAATATTCAATTGTTCTGGTATGCAAAGCTCATTCTTATACACATATGTGTGTTTTTGAATTTGCTTCTTTAGTCTACCTGGACTAAAACAACTGCAGAGAAGGATATCATATTTGGAAAAGTAGAGCATGAGCAAAAAAGACGAAGACCTATGCACGCAGTGACTTCAAGAACGATTCAACATAGGAATGAATGTGAGGGTATGGCAAAACCGGCCAGCATTTCATTCTGTCATCTAAGAGGCGGCCTTGACCTTGAATTGGAATCAGCTTGATGGTACCCAACAACAGCTAGCTAGTAAGGCAAGACTATGTAGATAGAAAAATCATAAAAGCTGAGTTTTTTTTAAATCTCAAAAGTGTTTTTCTTATTTTGTATAAAAAAGCATTCTTAAATGCTAAGGACAGCTTGCTTTCTGCAAGATTGATTGTCTTTTACCACAGATACCAAAAGATTCCTCTTTTAACCTCAGAACTTACTAAATTCATTACATTTTTCTTGCTGAAGAAAAACTTGTATGGAAGCCTGTATTTCCCAATTCTCAAGAAACATAGAAAACATTGAAGGTTTTTTTTTATTACAATTTTACAGATGCAGAGCCTCTGTATTAAAGTAAATTAATGGCTTTATATTACTTAATTTAAAAAGTATAGTAAGACATACATTTAGCTAGAGAAATCTTGTTGGTTTGGTGTTTACTGGCTTGTCTGGTAACCATACTTTAGGGCTTTGCTATCACCAGTTATTCCATGAGAGAAAGATATAGCAATATATTTCTGTAGAGATTACATTTGGAAATGCCATGGGGAAGTTATCTGCTGTCTAATAGAGTTACTGTAATTTGGATATGACTCAGCAACTGTGGGAGTAGTCGGTATACAGTTAACTAAAACTAGAAATATAACAATAAAACAAGCACGAAAGAGGAAGGAAAAAAGGAAAGGGAATTGGCAAATGTGAAAAGACAGTTAAACAGAGAATTAATGTTCCTTTGGGAAGAATATTATCACTAGTGTGATTAAATAAGGAAAAATAAGCAAACTTTCTTGCCAGATTAAAACATAAACTGATAAAAAAGGATATTTTATACATAGAACAGATACATTATAAAATGTTACACAACATAATTATGCTGAGTTTTTCTTCTAGTTCTTTGGTTTCCAACTTAGAGCGTCAATCCTGGAGATTTTAAAAATCAAAATGTCCATCCTCTTGGTGCTGGAATAAATGGCACAAGGTCTACGTCAGACCTCCTCTGCTCCACAGGTAGGAGGAGCCAATTCTTTCCCAGACCACATGTCTTCACTCTCCATTTTCCTTTACCCTGTTCTGAAACCAACCATTCCTTCCATGACACTCTCCTTCTCCACTAGGCTTGATAACTTGCTACAGTGACCACACAGACTCATGAAATTTATTGTTGTGGGGGTTTATTCGATAATGTAAGAGGTCCGGATCAGTAAGCATTAGGACACAGTCACTGGTCCACAGCAGAGCCTCTTCTCAGTGAGCAGCCATGCCTCTCTCTGGTGATCAGTCCTCTAAGCCGTGAGGTCCCATAGCTTCTGCCTTCCTGACCAGGAAGCTCACTCCCACCTCTACCCACAGCCTCAAAGTCTTGACGCTGCTCCTCTGCTCGCTCTCATACGATCATGGCCTCAGTCTCTGGTTTCGTGTCTCCCCATTGGGAGTCGTGGTGGTGTCGTTACCTGTGACCTGCCTGGTCAGCACTTTGAGACTACGAGTCTCTCTGCAGGAGAAAGAGTGGGCTTTCTACGCCCACCACAGCGAGCGTCTCAGCTGTCACGGGTGAGCCAGCGTTGACGTCATAGCAGTGAGCCTGGTTTTGGTCTTCTTTGGTGACTGTGCTGCAGCCTATGGCTTCGGGTCGGGCCTCCACCAGGTTCAGGTAGAGATTTGGAGCGTGTTCCACTGGTGGTTCGTGTTCCTCGATGGTCCCGGGATTCTCTCTTTTCATGCTTCCGAGCCAGCTCCATACACAGACCGTGTACCTGAGAACTCAGCATACCTGAGAACTCCTTCAAAAAATGGGATTGTCGTGACAGTAGAGGCTAGAGTTTACAAAAGAGATTAGGGCTAGACGGTGTCCATATTGATTATGTTTCAGTGCCTCACTCAAGCCCTGGCATTGCCAAGCACTTCCTGTATGTGAAAGCTGGGTAGGGAATGGGGAAGACCCAAGGAAAATCAGTGCATTTGAATTACGCCATTGACAGTGACTCTTGACTGTACCGCGCACTTCCAGAAGAACACCTATCTGTACTGGGAAATTCAAAATGCTCCTTAAAAGTAGGTTGGTGAGATTTTGTCTCATGTACTTTGGACATCTTCTTAGGAAAGAGAATAAATCCCTGGATAAGGACATCATGTTTGGTAGAGAGTCAGGGAGAAAGTGGAATCTGCTCAGTGATGGATTGACGTAGCGGCTGCAACAATGGACATAAAGATCTATCTATTCACAATTGTGAGAAGGGTGCAGGTCTCGGCAATGCTTTATTCTATTGTTCACAAGGGTGCTCTGTATCAGAAACAGCTTGATGGCCCTTAACAATCTCATAACAACCCCCCCCCCCCACTAGAATGGGGACCAACATGGGTCATTGGAAAACAAAGTCCTGGAAATGATCCGATATGTATGTCCTTCTTAAATTGCTTTTAAATGACAATATCTGTTATGCTAAATAAAAATAGTTTCTGTGATTAAACAAATTTGGATGAAACAAGATAGGACAGAATTCTTTCCAGCAGGATTATAAACAGATTTTAATATACTAATGTGATAGTTAAATTCCAAACAGCGTCATTTTTATAAGCAAAATCTGGAAATAATGTGTAAAAGAACTATGCTGGACACTTTATAAAGAATATTTCAATGCAGCCCAAACTTTTTATCCTCAGGTTCGGCAAGAAAATTGTAATCTATTAACTCTGCTTGCAACATGCCAAGTCACATTATAACAGAACTCGCAAATGTTTTTTTCTTGCAAAACTTTGCTAATAAAACATTGAGATAATATATGCATTAGTAATTTTTCCTGCACATTTGTTTGTTCTTGGTTCCCTAATATTTCTCTCTCTTTTAAAAATAGATCCTGATTTTCTTGTGGGAAATTACTACAGCATGCAGTCTCAATGTGAAGTGCTCCTGGTGTTTAAACTCTTACTGTACTGGTCAAAGGAACTTTGGTAGTGCAGTGCTTAATCAATTGACTGCTAACTGACAGTGCTGAACAGATAACTAACACAATCCTCTGTCCTCAGGATCGCTGTGAGTTGGTATCAGTTGAAAAGATTTGCTTTTTGCTCTAATCGTCGCGTAAAGGGTAAATCTCACCCATATACTCACTCCCTAACCAAAAGCTAGATGGTTTGAATTCATCCCAAGGTGCTTTGAATAGAACACTTGTGAATCTACTCCTGACAAAATCAGTCATTCAATATCCTAGGGGCTCAATCCTGCTGAAGCATATATGGACCTGCCATGGGTTGGAAATCACTCAATGATGTGTGTGTGTGTGTGTGTTTTCTAAATAATAGATAAGGGGAATCAGATTCTTTTATTCACCATCGTGCAGCTGGTGTGCAGAAACATGATTCAAATTCTGCCAATCATATGGTTATTTCTAGGACTTTTAAAGGCATGAGAGCTAAGAATGGCTATAATTCAGATCCTCAGGCATATTGTTTTAGTTTCCAAAGTCCTAGAAAATTCATTAATAATAACTGTTAAAATTTGGATAAGAAAATTGATATTAGATATTCACAATTACATTCCAGAGCTGAAGAGTGATTACTTTACTAACATATTGAGGCAATTCACAAGTGGAGTGGTCCCCACCAACACTTAATATTCATTTCAGAGCCAACAAAATTAATACTTGAAAGAGGACATATTAAAGAATGTGCAAAAAAAAGTTATAAAAAGACCAAGTGTACTGCCAAAAGCCTGTTTTGTGCAACATTTATCCAGCAATTGTACCCAATGCCAGGCACTTCCTCCTATAAATTTCTAGAAACAAAGTAATTTTGCTTTTTATGTTATCTGTTCTGACCCATTTCTTTTCCGGATAGGAGCTCACATGCTTTCTGTAAGGCCACAGAGATGACTAGTAAGTAGCTAAACACAGACACTGAAGCCTGATTCCCTACTGCATACCCTGCTCCTGTTTGGCTCTCTGCAGAGGGCTGCTCTGTGTTGAGTGAAGACCCAGGGAACAGCAAAGATAGGAAACAGACTATTAAAAGGAAGAAGGGAAGGACTTGATAGGGAGGGTTCATGAAGCCTTCTTGCATATGATTAAACCTTATTGGAAAGCATTTAAATAACTATCTCGTCCATATCAGAGAGCTGGTCAATTAGCAAGCATTAACCTTAATCTCTATAATGTAGACTTCACTTTCTGACTGTCAGAAGTCAGGGAATTCTCTCAGAGTTCTTGTTTGTCAAAGGAACATTGAGCTAAGATGGCAGAGTGCTCTACTTGGGGACTCAACCTCTGCTGCCAGGCTATTTAAATTCAAATCCCTGATTGTCACGAAATAATTCCATGACCCAGGGCATATTATTTAACTCCTAATGACTCAATTTCTTTATTACAAAGACAAGGTTATAATTCTACCTGGTTTGTAGTAATTCTCTGAAGATTAAATGAGTCATAACTATGAAACTCTTAATGTAGTAATTGAAGCAAGGCAGTCAAGATTTTAGTGTTGGCTCTTCTTATAACTTTATGCTTGCTTAGTTTCTTCAAATTAAAAACAAGTGACTTCAATAACTCGATACTATACCATCTATTAGAATCATTGGTCTCAAAATAAGAAAAGTACAGTAAAAATTGTATTTAGATAAATTGTGTTGAAGGCATCTTTCTGGAGGTTCTGTTGTGTGTCTAGCAGTGCCCAGCACTGAACTGTTGAGTTTTTTGCTCAGAATTGAGAATAACTTTAGTAACATTATCCTTTGATTTGTGATGTTCTTTTTTAAAAGAGAATTTCACTTTAAATAAAGGCAGCCCATAACAAGTACCTGAAAAGTTAGAGCCATGCATTCAAATCCAGGCAGAGGTATTAGCATATGTGAGGATCTAGGGAAGGGACCAACAACTCCAATGGAATTCTGAGATGGCGTCTTGTGGGAGATCCCAGATGTCTTTACTATCCTAATTTACCTTCCTAGTCCAACTGTGGAGAAAAATCAGGTAGATTTATTGATTTTAAGAACATAGAAATTGTCCTATTATGTAACATGAATGCACTTTTGCTGACTTCTGCTTCCGTATTGGTATTATGAACTAGTACACGTTACAAGAGTTCCTCAGCACGATGCTAGTCTCTTTTGACTGAACATGCACACTCAGTTATCTTGATGAAAATTAATTATTGTGCCCACTGAAAACTCCTCTGATTGTGCCAGGGATGTGAAGTGATTTAATGTGATTACTTCTGACAATTTTGTCTTCAGGCCATGTGCTCCTGATTTATTAGACTTTGTTAAGAGGTAGCTTATTTTTTGCTGTCAACTTCAGTTTCAGTTCCAGTATTTCTTTTGTTTAGAACCAATTGTTCCTCTGAGATGCTTAGACATTTTAATTTTTAAAGTAACCTCGAAAGACTCTGACAAAACACTTTGACTAAGCTTGAGTCACGGTGCCTCCCTGTGCTGTCTTTCTTGCCCCTTAAGGCCATAGGCAGTTCCCCTCTGATATGAATACCATTTGTAGTTTGTCTACAATTTTAATAAACCCTTTTTTGCTGGAATCAGCATTGCTTTTTCCAAGTTGCTGCTTGCCCAAGAAGGCAATGCCTGTAAGTGTCACCATATGAGCAAGTCTCTTGCAAAACTTGTGTCTTTGGTTTTGTTCGCAGAGGCTGATGGAGAGGCTTTCCCTGAAGAACTCAGGTTATTCAGGTTCAGCTACATTTTTTTTTTGAGTTGAACCTTGCTTCAGAAAATTCTGAAAAGTCATTTCAGCAAGCACAAGGAAAGAAGTTTTCAAAAATAAAATGGCAGTATGCTTTCATCTAAAAGAAAAGCCAAGGACTGATTTTTTTTTTTGCATCTTATCCCCATTTTCATCCTCTCTTGCCACATCACCATATAAAAAAGAACCCCCTAAACAAATTAATCTTAAAAGAAATGGAAAGATGCTGAACATGAAGTTGGGCTAAGGAAGAGAGAGAGTTTAATATTACTCAAATCTTAATCTCTGCTGTACTAATTGCTATCCTTTAGCCTAGTGAAGCAGCTTCACGTAGCTGGCAAATCTCTAAAATATCAGCAGGCAAATGTATACTCTCTATTACTTGAGAAGTAAGAACACAATCAGCTCAAATCCAGGTGACTGGAAAACCAATTCCAGTTGCTGTTGAT
The DNA here is from genome assembly GCA_004026705.1 of Nesogale talazaci. Lineage (NCBI taxonomy): Eukaryota > Metazoa > Chordata > Mammalia > Afrosoricida > Tenrecidae > Nesogale > Nesogale talazaci. The sequence goes on along the minus strand of PVJH01013420.1, from coordinate 46,035 downwards.
AGAGTCTTTACTCACACCCACACAAATGTCATCGATGTTGTCACGACAAATCAACTAGCATGATTTACTTTTAGAATTTGTTTTTTGTGTTAGGCTGGGGTGACTGGAGAAACAAATCCAGAGATACTCCGATAAGTAGGAGGAAGAGTTTTATATCCAGAAGTTTTATTTATCAGGGCAATATCATAGCTCAGTCCAGTTCAGGTCCATAAGCTTGATGCTAGTCCATAAGGCCCTCTCCAAATTCGTGCAGGCAGAAGTAATGATGTGGAATTCAGGAAGATCACGGGCTGGTGGGTGCAAAATCTTGTGAATCCCATGGCAGTGGATTCATCTCCAGGGCTCTGGTGAGAACTATGTTCAACCAGCAGGAAGGTGAAGGCAAAAAGACAGTGGGGAGGTTCCCAGCACTCTCCTTAGGAGAAAGCCATGCCAGCCAGGAGGAGGCACCTTCAGGCTGTGACCTGATTGACATGCTAGATTTTCCCTCGAAACTGTTATATCTTCCAGTGAGCGTGACATTATAGAGCTACCACAGTCTCCATAGAGATTTTTCTTTTACTTTCAAAAGGAACAATGGTATATTGTTTACTCTGACTATAAAATAACACTTTTTTTGCATAAAATCTGAATATGAGATAAAATAGAAGATACTTGCATCCTAACACACTCTTATCATTTGGATAAATGTCTTGCAGATGAATTTCCATTCTAGGTTTCCCAAACTCTGCTCCCGAAGACTCTAAGATAGGAAACATGAATGTAAGTTTCTTTTAATGAGAAAAGTTCAGTGACTAAATTTGAGAAATATTTTGTTTGACAATGTTAAGAAAGATGTGTCTTTTTCATTGATCTCCTCGGAAACTTAAGTACTTGGTTGTGCAATGAGGACCTCTAAAAAGAGTTCATATGTACCATTTGTAAAGCTTATGATATTAGAAGTATTTTTTGAAAACAAAAAAATCCTCTGGACAATGATGCTTTCAGAGTACTTACCCATGCTACATACAGTTCATCTAAATGGAGCCACAAAACTGAACGCCAGTATTTAGCTAGTTTTTCTGAAAACCCAACAATATGTCATAACCATATTCTCATGTCAGTGAGCAAGAGATATATATTATAGTTATTATTGGTTATATATGCCACGATATATGTATTACTTTCTAGTGAACATAAATTCTTTACTACAGAGAATTTGCACACAGAGACAAAAAATAGAGAGATGTGCTGAACTACAAAAATATTTACAAAAGTTATGACAAAATCAGCCAATAAGAAGGTGAACATGTTATTATATATATAAACAAAGCATAGACATTTCACAGAAAGAAAAATGGTAGGCCTTTTTATACGTAAAATAATGTTCAATTTCACATCTATGGCAGGTAAATAAGAACATCAGTTATTGATACTCCATTGATTAGATTGACAAAGAGTAGACCTATTAGCAAAACTCCATTAAACTGGACTATCAAGAGATAGATGATTCAATAGATATGAAAACAAAACAAAAGGAACAAAATCCCAGCCTTGGAGAGAATTTGGGAAAAGGGTCATTTAGCCCTGTTAGTTAAAAAAGGGAAATTTTTTTACCATTTTTACCACTTACCCAGGCATGTCTCTGTGTGGGATGGTGTAGGGAACAATCGGACTTCCTCTAACATCACCAGCGGCTGGTTGGGGAGAGGGCGAACTTCACAGTCACCATTCTCAGTCACCAACGCCTGATTTCTGTGGGACAGAGGTCAGATTTCCTTAGACCATCCCACCTTCTTGCTAATTAGAGTACCAACCATCCCTCCCACAGCATTCTTTCTACTGCTCTTTGAGTCTTGATTGCAATGGCCACAGAAAGGTCACAGACAATACGCACAACGATGGGATTTAGGAAAGAAATAACAAGTAACAATTCAAGATCAGGAGTACTCAGGAGGCAATGTTCAATCAGGACAGACTCGCCTCAGCCATGACCACAAGCAGGCCTCTCTCTGGCTCTCAGTGCCTGGAGGCGGGCTGTACTCCTTGCAGACAGGTGTTACAAGTCCTAGACTAAGTTCCCCAAGACACCACACTCTCTAGTAGGCTTCTTGCCCAAAGCCACTCCGATGTCTGGCTGCATACATCAGGAAAGCCCATCTTGCCAATCTCTTGGTTTTGTTGAGGTGGTTTCTCTGCCATTGCTTCTTGCAGCTTCTGGTGTTGCCGCTTTCTGTCACTACTGGATGGTTGAGGTCCAGAACAAGGATCTTGGGGCCCCAGGACCTGTTCCACAGTTGCCTCTCCTTTCTGGTGCCATGAGAGCCTTTTACCCACATCTAAGGGCTCATTTTAAGCTTAGTGGGATGACAAAGTTGAGCAGCTCCCACATGAGGGTTGCATATATTTTATTTGCATTATTTCATCCATTGCATGATTCCACTTTATTTGCATTATATTTTATATTATTAGCAAATCCTCTAATCTCTTTGAGGGGTCACAATGGCATAGTTCCACCTAGTTTTGTGGTGGGAATTGCAAAGATGAGAGCTAGAAATTTACTTCATTGCACTTTGGAGCTACGGGATTCACCTTAGGTTGGAAAACAAAAGAAAAACACACACTTTCATATGATAAGAATTCTTTTATTGAGGTCTTTTAGTGGATTGTATAAAATACTAGACACTGTGACAATTCAAATCTTTCATTTTCCTTAAAATATATATGATATAAACACTTTGAAAAAAATTCTTTCAAAGAAACTACTAGACTTTTAACCAACAAAGTTAAACATCCAGTTATAATAATGCATTTGACTAAATTCATGATTAGAACCCTGTAATTAATCAGGCTCCTTTTAAACAGAAATTTTCCACTTTCTTTGGTGATTAGAAGTTTATATTCCCAGAAATTCCTGGCACAGCTAGCATCTTGTACAACTGGAAATTCTTTTAATGAGTATACGCTAATGAAGGGCAGGTTTCAAAAACTGAAGTTTTATATTCTGCAACATACTGGCTGTCTTTTCCTCTTGTGCATAGTAAATTTCTGTTTCCACAAAGTACATTTGCTTCCTTCCGTCGTTGAGCTGTACATTTCTTCTGTACAGAAAAAGTTCATTCTGGGGTAGGGGAAGCAGCCAGGGGGATGAATAAGGTCAATCCATTCAGTCAGAAGCTCAGGAAGAAAGGAAGTGTATCTTATTATAGCATCTCCCATGCCAATAGTTTGTAATCCAGTGTGTAAGGTAGTCTTGGTACACACTTGCTGATTAGAGTTATGGATAAACCTGCAAAAATATTATGTCTACAAGCTCATAGCACGTAAGGTGAGTTCTCGATGGAAAGTCTCATAGACATTGCCACCATACTCTCATGTATCCTTTAAAATTAATTTTCTAGATATAAATATTATATCATCTAAGAAAACATACGTTTTTTACAAAATGAAAACTTCATTAACAAAGAATTATCTTAAAAGTTGAAAATATTCCTAGGTATAAATTACCCTGGATTATTAAGATTGAGTATCAAGAAATATATGACTTAGTAGATACAAGAATGAAATGGAAAGAGGAAAGGCGATGTTGGCTTTATGTATATTCATGTCCATTCCCCCCCCCCCCCAGCTTAGTTCACCCTCCTTACACTTAATCCTCTCTACAATTTCACAAGATTATTATGCTTGTGCTTATTTTACAAATGAAGACAGAGTAGGTCTAACAATTTAAACAATGTGCTAAAATCTACACTCCTGGTATGTGGAATAAGTTGGGAATACATTCTTGATTACTTGTTACCAGGAAAATCCTAGCAAACACAAGTGAAAATCACAAAATGAAAGGGTAGCATCAGAACGATCAGTTTGATAACTAGGGCAAAGTTCTAAAACTTCAGTGTGCATCAGAATCACCTGGAGGGCTTATTAAAACCAGCTTTCTGGGCCCCACCTCTAAAAGTTTCTGATTCAGTAGGTTTGGCATGAAGTCAGGTGATCTATTTTCTAACTAGTTCCCAGGCATTGCTACTACTGCTGGCTCAGAATAGAGAAATGTTACTAATATCATCAGGCTTCATTTAGAAAAGCATTTTGAAAGTTTTTCTTTTTCATAGTATCTTCATAGTCAAGATTGTTCCAGTATTAGCTCAAAACTCATTTGTTCATTAAATTATTCATTTAACACACAAAATAATGCTGGAGAGAGATAAACATGGATTTAAAGGTTGAAGTCTTAAAGTCATTCTCAAAAGGTCAATATATGATTTACAAGATAAAGAAGCACTAAAGAATTCTAAGTTTATGTCAGAGTACATTAATGTAGCAGAGTATTAGAATTGTGGGAAAGAATCCTATTTTATCCTGAGTTGCAGACTATATCTGGATTAATTAGTTTAATTCCCAGTGCCATTTAAGAGAAATGAGGCCTAGAACTGTTACATGAAAAATCATACCAAAAAGAACATTCAACAATTGAAAACATGGACTTTTGAGTAGAAATTTACACACCAGTGAAGAGTGGTAATAAATAAATGTTAACTACTTTGACCTTGGTTTCAGTTCAAATCACAGGAGAAAGATATATGTGTTAGGCAGTGTTGTCTAGAGAAACAAAATCAGATATATACGTATAGATAAGTATATACTTATATAGGTGAAAGCATTTTAGTTTCAAGAAGTCATTTTATATCAAGAAGGCATCCCCGCCCAGACCAACTTAAGCACACGGTCTTATGCTAGCCAAGGTCCTTTGCAGACTCACTGTGTCACTTTGCAGACTGCTATGCCAAAAGGTGAAGTACAATGCAGAAATATCACAAGCCAGTGGGTACAGACTTTTGTGGATCCAAGGTTGGTGGAGATGTAGCAGGACACTGAAATCTCTCAGGGTCTGGCAGCATGGGGCTGCCCCTGAAGGCAGACCAGAATCTCAGTAAGCAGGACACCAGAGGAGCAGAAAGAGTGAGGTCCCTGCTTCTTCTTTGCAAGAAGACCACACCCCTAGGGAAGGCATCACCAGACTGTGATCTGGCTGTCAGGTTTGATTCTACCCCTGCACTTTTATAAATATTCAAGTTGACCTAAAATCGAACGGCCAGAACATATAAACAACTGCTATGTAACAAAGGGGGAACCAAGAGTGACAAGAGTTCTCCAGGAGAGAGCAGAAAGGAAGGAGCTGTGGAGACCTTCTGAATCCAGCAAGATCTGTAAGGATTTTGCACCAGAAGTGGTTCTGGAAACACAGCAGAATTTTAAAATGTGGAATTTAATTTTTTTTTCACTTCAATCAATGGGTGGCAATCAATTCTTATGTCAACTTGCACATGTGTGAAAGTGCCGATGTGGCATCCAACTGATCAATCAGCAATCAGGTGCCTCCTCGGGGCTACAGCCATTCAAAAATTTGAATACCTAGCTTATTTTTAACAATTTCATAGAAATACAAACAAATAGCTTACAAATTTATTTCAGTAGTTCAATCATATTCATAAGGATTGTGCAATATAAGAGTTGTGAGAATCCACGATAAAATGATCTTTAAAATAAAGAGTTAAGTAACTATCACTACAATGAAATCCAGTACGGTTCTTCCTTATTGTCCCTGTTGTGACTGGCTCCCCTTTTCCTACCAGCCTCCCCCGTCAAGTCCCTTTGAATCCATTGATCCTGTGGTCTCTATAGGTTTGCCTAATCTGAGTTTCATATACAGAAACTCATACAAAATCAAGAGAGAGGCTGAGACCTGGTGGCATAGTGGTTGAGTGCGGAACTGCGGCCCATTGGCTTGGCGGTTCAAATCCAGCAGTAGCTCTCTAGGAGCAAGGGTGGGTAGCTCCCATGACCACCAGAGGGCAGTGATGCACCTCCCCCCACCAAAAAAAAAATCAAGAGAGACTAGAAAGAAATGGTTTAATAACAATGGTACAATGAAATAAGGGAGAACTGTACTTGAGAACTTTACTTGATCTTTTTCATTAAAAACTGAAACAATTATATATTGTGTCAAGGGGAATATCACCGACAAGATATCACATTTAGAATTATAGCACATGCCCGTGTAATGAACAGTGTCTGGTGGCAAGACCCTTCCTATCTCTGGCCCGTACTCACAGGGGATTCCCCAGTGACTTAATCTGCATGCGGGACCCTGCAAATTGGTTTTAGGCTTTCACTGTCATCTATAGCTTTCTGCAAACCAGATGGTCACAATTTAAGTTCTAATACTGTTCCTTATTTCTGGTTTGGATTTTATTGTTTGCAGTTCTTGAATCACACCTGCTCATGCACTTCTTCTGAAGAGGCTTAACCAATACCTCATTTTACTGGTTTTAAGACAAGTCTTTAAAGACCCCAGGCACTCTTTTTTCTGATAACCAGTTCCTACCTACTTTCTTCACCACAACACCTGTATCTTTAGTGATTCCTTCTAGGGGGTAGACATGAGTGGTGACATGAGAACTAATTGTTTTTAGGTTAATCCTACAATCAAATGTCAGCTCAAAATCCATTGACATATCTATTTGATAAACGTCTGTGGTTCACTTTAAGACATCATTACTATTTTATCGGAGGACATTATAAATTATCCTTTCCCATTGCACACATTGAAATGAGGCTGTGACCTTTTCATAACAGTCCCTAGCAACTTCTCCCTCCCCCTGTTCCTTGGCCCTCCCTGATTGCTAGAAATCTGCATCTACCTCCAGGAATGGCCCCATGGAGGCTGCTAACCCTGTTAGTACCCTCTCATGTTTCCAACAAGCTTGAGTATATATAAATCTGCACCTCTTGACCTGTGATCTCCAATGGGCCTGTGATCTCCCTCCACTCTGATTCACCTTTCTGTATAATCAATCTTTGGCTATGTGAGTCTGAAGAGGACTCTGGCTGGTGACTAACATTGAACCCATAGACTTGAGCTGAACTGAACTACAACACCTTCTTGACATAAAATTACTTCTTGATATAAAGCATATATATATATATATATATATATATATATATCACTAGTATTGTTCTCTAGCAACCCAGCCTAACACACAATGTTTGACATACAGTGCATAGTACATGCCAGGTTAGCTATCAAAGAGATAAAGATTAATAAGTTCTGACCTCTATCTTCGAGAGTACTGGACAGCATTGTGCCAATTGCTGTTATACCTTATTAAGAAGCAAATAGAAGTGGGTCATCATTCTTATGAAGTCTACAGTGTAGAGTGGAGAGAAATTTTGAATAAAGTGGAGAAAGTATGAGCAGAAATACAGGCATGGTTATGAAACATGCAAGGCCCCTCTCTGGGACTGAGTTCCAAGTTGAATGGGCAATGAAGAAGTGAGTAAATAAGACGGGGAATGATTTTGTGAGAATATCGTTGCAAATGAATGAAATGGATCTGAAGTTTGGATCCACTTACTTAGTTTTTGGAGAAGGGGTGAGGGATGTCCCTGATATGATCCAATCTATTTTGGAGGATAAACCAGTTCTGGTTGTGCCAATTCCAATTCATGGTGACTCCAAGTATATTATTTTAGACTGTGACCCACAGTTTTCAGTGTTGATTTTCTGGACATAAGTCCCCATTCTTTTCTTCCAGGTGGCCTCTCAGTGGACTGCAACACCGGGTTGGCACTTAGCCATTTGTGTTACTTTGGGAGAATTACTGGTGACTAAGGTTGGCTGCTTCCACAAGATTTATAGCTTGAGAAACTCTAGGTGGAGTTTCTGTGAGTCATGATCAACCAGACGGCAGTGGGCTGGTGGGAATTTGGTTGAGAAGCCAAGAGATTGCTGCAGGGAAGACAGGTGACAGGTCATCCTTAGGAAAGATGTAAGGAAGAGGGCTTTGATCAAAGATGAAAGCTGGCCAAATCATTGTTAAAGCAAAAAAAAAAAATGCACAGAATGTCTCTTCCATAATTCATGACTTCCGCTTTTCCTTTCCTCACTCCTCTTCCTTTCTGTGTCTGTGTCTCTTTCCTCCCCAAACCATCTTAGGATGTTTCTCAACATAGGAAGAGATTCCTGCATTAAAATCAGTAGAGAGTTGTCATATGTTTGTCTGAAAAACTCCAAGTACTTTTTAAAAACTACTTTGCTTTTTACTACTCTGAGTTTTCAGTTGATAAAAACCAACTCTATTGTTATGATTCACTTTGTGGTAAGGATGATATGATTTTGTTGTTATTGTTGTTGGTACATTTTCCATTTCGGTATACTGCTTGCTAAAAGTATTTTCCCATCAAGTTCTACTTTCAAATGTAATATTATTTAAATTCTATCTTGGAGATAATTTAAAGGATTCATCTAAAGGTTGTTACTAAACCAGAGAGTTTTATGTTTATTTAATATCAGTCTTTTCCTCTCAGGTAGGGGGAATGAGATGAAATAAGTAGAAGTACAGACTAAACAGTTTTCAAGCCAGTAGCAGTCCAGATTTCAAACAAAGAAGCAGATGCCAATAAGAAACAAATGTATGATATTCATCCTAGTAATACTAGGAACTTAAATATCAGAGACAAACAGTGAAATAAATGTGTCCACATTCTTAGTATATTTCTCTTACCATTGTTTTATTAGGTTGTTCTCTTATTTTGACTATATTACATTAACAAAAAATAAAATAAGAAATAAAATATGTTTAATTTGTCGATAATGAACATATGATCTGCCCTACTAGTTAATATTCTCTTTGAGTCATTCTCTGAAAGGACTCTGTTTACTAAAAGGTTGTGTCAATGGTTGTAGATGCAAGCAGGATTTACTCATAAAATTGGGCAGACTAAAATTTTCCCCCGCTTTGGCATAGTCAAGCTAACTTTATTGTCTTGAGTGAAATAAATACATCTAATTGACATGTAGAATAATTTTTTTGCATGAGGATATTTAAATCTGGAGTGAGAAGATAAACAGCAAACAATTCAAGAATAGTGTGATAGTATATTATTTTTGATAGATAAAAAGATTAGGTACAATCATAATCAGACAATAATTTCAGAATTAAATTAGGAAAGCAAAACTAAATTAGGGAAGCAAACATTCAATCAAATGAGCAGATTAAAAGTTCAAGCATAGTTTTCCCCTTGAGAGATAGAGCTGAAGTCATTCTGGGTTTCGGAAATGATACCCTGATTCTGAAAAGCTCCTCCTTGGTCATGCTGAGAGGTAATGATTCCTAACCCAGGTCAAATTCACAGCAGGGAAAGCTATTCTGTCTTGTCAGGAGAACCAGATGAAGGATGAAACAATAAAACCCTTTCCAGGTTCACCAAAGATAAGCATAAACTGAAAAAGTGGAAGAATGAGACAGAATGCTGAAAACATCAAATGGAAAAGAAATTGTGTACTACCTTGCCTCTTCATCATATGAGATGGTTCTTGAATTCTTGCTAAAACATCAAGTCCAACTTTGAATTCTGCTCCATCTGCCTCCATAGTCTGTGTTCTCACATTCTTGATCTTACTACGCAATAGCGCCTGGAGATGTTGTTTGGAGAGCCAAATCATGGAATTTCTTCCAGGAGACAAAACACTTGAAGGAGCCAGAGATAAAACAGAATTTCAAATGCTCTTAGTCTTGGAGGTAGACGGGTAATATGAAAGAATAATGCTGCATTTGTGGGAGGCAATGCAGGTGGTGGTGACGGTACAGAGCTGCATCATACATGTTGGGTCTCAGAGGAACAGCTGCTCTGAAGCTTCTGCCAACTGTTTACAAAAAGAGATATGAGCATGCCAAATCTTCCAGTGTTTCAAGAGGAGGCAGAACTCCAATTGTTTGGGTAAAATTATCTCTCACACTATAAATAATGGCATTTGATTCAAGCAAAATGTTGTGTGGCCAAGTAAAACACATCTCTAGTCAGTAGTTAGCCTTTAGGTCAACAATTGCAAACTCTGAGGTGGTGTGCCATGCTAAGCAGGCTTTTTGACTTGAAGAATTCAACCCTGCTTTTATCACAAACTTCCTTTCTTCGTGCTTTTCACCTCCAGAAGTCTGTGGCTATTAAGGGGAGCAAGAGAATGGCAAATGGGTGTGGTCACGTGGACTCATTTAATATGGCTCTTCTGTCCATCGTCTTTGTAACCATCACCACCTGACTGAATGGGGTCATGCAAATAAAATGTAGAGAGCTCAAACCCTGGTAATTGATCAGTTTTGCCATTCCACTGAGTGTAACACGAACTAGTTTGGGAGGAGAGGATTTCATGATCATTAAGAATAATATCAATGTTTGGGCTAAGCCCTGGTCACCTAGTGGTTGTGTGCGGGACTGCGGCCCACAGGGTTGACCGTTCAAATCCAGCAGCAGCTCTCCGGGAGCAAGGCTGGGCTTTCTACTCCCACCAGGGCAGTGATGCCGCACAAAAAAGGAATAATAATAATGTTTGCTTGAGCATGTAAAGCTCATTGTATAGGAACAGCTCTTTGTCTCCTTAGCTGCTTCTTATGAAAGATAAACATTGAGCAAAATAAATAACTACAACAAAAAAGAAGAATGATCAGCAGAATGTCTGTGAAACCCCTTCCTGAAATGGCAAGGTTGTAGAGGCACCAAAACTCTCACCCCTGAGGACACATGGCAGAAGAAAAAAGTTGAATTGAGACTCTGCAGAGCAAGCAGACAGAACAAGCGAAGCTGAATGCATTCAGGAAGGAGGCTGACTTGCAGAATACAGCGCTCTTGGAACTTTTACCAGCAATAAAGCAGCTTTGTTGGCATAGTGGATTATGGGTTGAGCTGTTAACCACAAGGTCAACAGTTCAAACCTACTACCTACTCCATAGGAGAAAGAAGGGATTTTTTAAAACTCTCATAAAGATTTAAAGTATTTAGAAATCTATATGACTTATAATCTTTTTTTAAAAAAATCATTTTATTGGGGCGCATACAACTCATCATAATACATCCATCCATTATGTCAAGCACATGCGTACACGTATTGTCCTCATCATTCTCAAAACATTTGCTTTCTATTCAGGAATTTTATTTTCAATCTTCCATTAAAAAAAAATTTATTGGGGGTTCTTACAGCTACTACAACATTCAGTACATCATTTGTATCAAGCACATTTGCACATGTTTCCACATACATTTCCCAACATTTTCCACTTGAGCCCTTGGTACAAGCTCTTCTTAAAAAAAAAACTCCCCTTTCTCCTACCCCCCTTTTTTTAATGAATCATTTTATTGGGAGGCCCATACAACTCCCATCACAATCCCTAACAACATCAGTTGTATGCAGGCCACTTTTACACACCCATTGCCATCATCACTCTCAAAACATTCTCCCTCCCTCCAGGCCCCCATTATCAGCTCCCTATATTACCCTTCATCCCCCCCTTCCCCTTGAACCCTTAGTAATTTACAAATTATTTTTTCATCCTGTACACTGTACAATGTGTCCCAACACTCACTTCCCTGTTGTCCGTGCCCCAGAGAGGAGGCTACGTGTAGATCCCTGAAGTTGGTTCTCCCTTTCTATTCCTCCATCCCTCCACCTTCCTGGTATTACCACTCCTATTACTAGTCTTGATGGATCATCTATCCTAAGTTTCCCATGTTTCCAACTTCACTGTACATCTCCTGGTCTAGCTGGATTTATGTGGTAGAATTGGGGTCATGATAGTGGGTGGGAGGCAGCATGGGAACTAAAGGAAGGTTGCATATTTCATAGCTCCTACCCTGTACCTTAACTGACTCATCTCCTCCTTGTAACCCCTCTACAAAAGGATGTCACCTCACCTATTGATGGGCTTTGGGTCCCCAATCTGTACTCTGCCTCATTAATAATAATATAATTTTAGCTATGACTTATAATCTTATAGATGTAAATTATTCTTCTCAGGAAGATTCCTACTTTGTCCTACATGGCTGCTATGCCTCAGATTTTGCTCAATGACAGTGAGTTTTCCAGAGGAGCTTTCTAATTGAAAGCTAGACCAGGGCCGAAGCAAAGTGACTGTTTGGCTCGTCAGGCCAGGAGCAAGAAAACATGCTGGTTAACATGGCTGAGAAGAGGCACTGCATACAAAAGGCCTGCATCCTTAATGTTTTCTGATCCTGATTTGAAACAATCTGTTAACTTCCCTAGTAAATTCTTGCAATCATGAGTTTTATTTTTGAGTTCTGTCTCGCCTGTGCAACAAATTATTAAACCAAGAAGAGAGAAGCAGAGTGCTGTAGGAGGGGTGATTGGAACTGGACTTGTTCAGAAAGTTGGAGGGTGCAGGTGTGTCTGACTTCAGCCTTCTGGCAATCTGCCTTGGGCTTTTATGGAGTTGGACTTTCTTTCTCTCTACAACAACTGCACGTGATCAGATATGGTCCTCATGCCTTTTCCTCAATGGCTTAAAGACTCTCAAAGTTGTATGAACGTCAGTCACAAAGACTAAGTAGCTGTTTGGCCTTGTTCCTAAACTCCACAGTAAACTTCAACTCACAGTTACCCTACAGAACACGCTAGAACTTACACTGTGGGTTTCTGAGAGTGTAGCACTTGATGGGAGAAGATAGCTTCATCTTTCTCCTGAGAAGCAACTGGCTTTGAAATATTGATCCTGCAGTTAGTAGCCCGACACATAACCATGATAACACTCGGGCTTCTCATTACTATTCCTTCCTAAAGCTGTCCCCATGCCTCGTGTGTCAACTTTTGTTATCAGTTCAGGGGCAGTCAGAGAGTTAATGTCCCCAAATTACTCCATAATTGACAGAAGATTTTAATTTAGATGGAAGTATATGGAATTGCCCATATTTTATTTCATTTTTGGATAAGATTGACAATTTTATAATGTTTTGAATGCCTCTGAGGAGCATCCTTTCGAAGATACTAATCCAGAGAAGCATGGCTGACCTGGAGCGAGATATAATTTATGCAGTGAGGACATAGGGTTAAAGAATGGACTATGGTCTGGGTTTGAATATTGCCACTTTGCAGCTGGTTTGAATTACTTTCCACAACCATTCAATGGAGCCCCAAATAGGTTCTCCTTTCAGGGAGGTTGTGCAGGTCAATGTAATTTCTTCCTGTGACATATTTAGAACAGTGGGAGCACACAATAAATTCTTGGCAAAATGTAATTATTTATTGCTGCCATTTCTCCTCCATGACTTGTCATCTGATTGCACAGAAATCCGACCCTACTGTGTCTAAGTAACTCTCCTTGTCAGTGTTTCCAAGTGACCCTTGCTCCCCTCCTTGCCACGCGTCCTAGAAGTTGTATCTTGTCACTCAGACATGTATGACTGATGCCAATTTATCAGCTGACTCTTTCCAGAGGCATTTGACTTTTTAATTAAACATTTGAAGAAGGAATTTTTTGCTGGATGGCTAGAAACACAGAACTTTATTTAATACCCAGACTCAGTTGGTTCAGGGCTATCTCTGGCAATCTGTATGTTTAAAAATGGCCTCAGTGGAAAAATTATTTTCAACTAAGTTTGAGAAAACTCTGTCAACTCAAGGAAACCACTTCTGATAATAGCATGCTTCCGTCTGGGTGTCACGTTTTCCCCTCTTCTTCAGGGTGGGAGTATGTATATGTTAATTTACTTCTAAAAAATCACGTTATTGGGGGTTCACACACAAACCATATACCATCCATTGTATGTCAAGCACATTTGTACATTTGTTTCCTTCATTATTCTCAAAACACTCACTTTCTACTTAAACCCTTGGTATCAGCTCCTCAGTTTTTCCCTCCCTACCCTCTCCCATCCTCCCTCATGAACCCATGATAATTTGTAAATTAATATTATTTTGTCATAATTTATGCTGTCTGAAGTCTCCCTTTACCCAGTTCTCTTTTGTATATATCCCATATCCTTATAATCTGTTCTCCCTTTATACGCCACATTACCTCCACCCTCTCAGTATTGCCATGCCACTGTCATCACTAATCCTGAAGGATTCACCTGTCCTGGATTCCATATGTTTCTGATTTCCTCTCTGTACCAGTGCACATCCTCTATTCTAGCCAAATTTGTATGGTAGAATTGGGATCATGATAGTGGGGGAGAGAAAGCATTGAAGAACTAGAGGAAAGTTGTATGGTTCATTTCTGCTATACTACACCCTGACTGTCTTGTCTCCTCCCCGCGATCCTTCTGTAGGGAGATATCCCGTTATCTACAGATGGGCTTTGGATCCCCCACCTTCACTTCCCACTATTTATAATAATATAATACCTGATCCTACTGGCATTTTGCTATCACACAGGCTATCAAGCTTCTTCCATGTGGGCTCTGTTGCTTCTGAGCTAGATGGCCACTTGTTTATCTTCAAGCCTTAAAGACCCCAGATCTTTGATACCTGATACCTGATCCCTTCAATACCTTGTGATGACATAAGCTGGTGTACTTCATCATGTGGACTTTGTTGCTTCTGAGCTAGATGGCTACTTGTTTACCTTCAATTCTTTAAGACTCCGGATGCTATGTCTTTTGATAGCCAGGCACCATCAGCTTTCTTCACCACTTTCGCTTATGCACACATTTGTCTTCAGGGATCGTGTCAGGAAAGTGAACAAAGTTTTCTTGCATTGAGGAAGTACTTGAGTGGAGATCCAATATCCATCTGCTGTCATAATACTAAACCTATAAGTATATGCACACAGATTTATTTCCTCATCATCATATATAAATATATTTACGTAGGTACATGCCTGCATTTAGACTTCTAGTTCTTTCCTCTATTTAGCCCCCAGTTCTTTCCTCTATTTCCTTTTACTTTCCTCTTGTCCCACTATCATGCTCAACCTTCATTTGGTTTTCAGTAATTTCTCTCAGTTACATTACCTTTGGTCAATCCTTACCAGGCCTCTTACACCCTCCTTGCCACTGATTTTGGATCACTTATTGTTCCCTTGATCCTGAATTGGTCAACACCTCCTTTCTCCAACCTCTTTTTACTCTTCCATGTCCCCCTTGGAACCATCAGTCTGTTGTTTTCACTTTCAGACTGTTTATCTAACCTATCTTATCTAGATAGATATGCAAAGATAATAATATGCACAAAAAGACAAAGTGCCAAAAGAAAACAAAATAGCAAGAACAAAAAGCCAACGTACAGAAAAAGCATATAAATAAATAAATGAAAGAAAAATAGTAATAAAAAAGAAAAACCTGTAAATAGTTCAAGGTCTGTTTGTTGACCTCTAGAGGTGACCGCTGGTTGAGTCTGATGGGGTTCCATGCGCTGGCCCCAAAGTTTATCCTTGGTACTCCCTCAGAGCTTCCATGCTCTGCTCTCCCAGCTCCTCTGCTGCATGCCCTTAGTGTTTTTCCTCAGTGTGGTGGGGTCAGACTGGGTGCAACCCCGACGCTGAGTGTCCAGTGTTGTCCCCGAAAGGGCCATGGGTTAACGAGGGACGTTGCATCTTGAGTGAAGCACATCCTGGCCCACCAAGCCTTGAGGACTCTCCTTGCTCAGAACAGCCAATGTATATGTTAATTTCTAATGCTTCCTAAATCACTACCTTCTTTAGACACATAAATAACCTGAGAGTTAAATTCTACAATAACTGTGGAGCTCAAATTTTTTGTTTTGTCATAAAATATACAAGATCTTAAATATAACTTTTATCCCTAAAAAGTCTCTGCTGATGAACCCTATTCAAACATGGTGTGTCCGT
Source organism: Nesogale talazaci (assembly GCA_004026705.1). NCBI lineage: Eukaryota > Metazoa > Chordata > Mammalia > Afrosoricida > Tenrecidae > Nesogale > Nesogale talazaci. The sequence continues at coordinate 30,421 of PVJH01013420.1, read as the reverse complement.
GGTATTTAATTCACCTGGGACTTTCTGGGTCATACATCAGATTAGGGTGATTGATGGCTAATGAAGAATCTGCATCTCAGTGCTATCTGAAAGTGGAGTCGCATGTTAAAACATAAGAAATACAGTCTAAGAAACAAAAATGAGAACAAATAAAAAATAAAAGCATCCTCATTGCTATGGGGTCAGTGCTGTCTAGGGCGATGCTGCAGGACAGAGTAGAACTGTCTTTAGGTTTCTCACGACTGTACATCTTCATAGAAGATTGGTCCATCATCCTCCTACAGAGTGGCTGGTGGGTTTGGATCTCGGACTTTTTGGTTCATTACTGAACTTTTAACCATTGCATTTCCAGGGCTCCTCAGAGACTTCCCTCCCCAAGTCAAAATATACTGTATTAACCAAAACAACAACAACAGCAAAAACAAATTCACTGACACTGAGTTGACACCCATGCATAGGAGCTCTGGCTGAGAGGTGGATCGCTTATTGGGTAGCTAATCAAGAAATCAACAATTCAAGCCTATGAGCCATCCTTCAAGAGAAAGAGGCTTTTTAGCTCCAGAACCCCCAGAAGTACTTTTTAGGATATGCAACTCATTGAGATGGAAAAGGCAGCATTTGTCCAAGAGCAAAGTTCACAGGGACGAGGAAAGAAAGTGAAAATGGTAAGTACAAGGAAGAAATAGGATTTCTCCCCACTCTAGGGACTGCAGTCAGTGACATGGAACAAAATGCATGTGACTTGTTGAATGGAAACCTGATTTGCTCTGTCAACTTTGACAAAATTCACAGTAAGAAGATGGAAAAAAAAGAGAGCAGATAGAGAGAAAGAAGGAGGCAGCTCTCCTCTACCCTCTGTGGTCACTCTGAGTCAGAATATCTTACAGACCCTTTTAAATATTAACCAGGATGAGGCATTTAAAAAAAAAAAAGAGAGAGAGAATGATCTGGATGAAAATGACCATCAGCAGGAAGCCCTAACCTTGTCTGACAGATTCCCAGCCCTGTGGATATTTAAATATCACAAAGGAAACAAAGGCAATGGTCTCAAAATCATAATTGGTGGAAGATCAATTCATCACAGATAGGACTACAGATGTGGAGAGGTACCATGACTGAGAAATGTACACTCTTGTAGGTCTCTAAGGACTTGATTGTCCCTTGCTAGGCTACCAGGAGAGTTGCAACAGTTAATGGTCAGAAAGGATTCTATAACAGACTAAATCTATGTGGAGATTCTGAATGGATTTAAGGCCTCCGCTGTAAACTGCAGCCTCCTTCTTCTTAGTGTTCAGAATTTCAGCTGTGACACAGCAATCATATTTGTAAAATTCTCTCTGCTTTACAGGAGGGAGGAGAGGCCAAATTCCTACAGGGTTGACATATATTTATTGGGGTGAAGTGGAAGGCAAAGTACAAGCAGACACTGCAGTGAGTATAAGAGTTAAAAGTAATGAGCAGGTGCATAAAGAGAGATGCCAGCTGAGCCAGTGTGGGAAAGAGAATGGGATTATTCCCATGAATGTAGATACTAGGTTTGATAGAGCATATATCTAAATATGTATTCACGAATGCTGCAAATATAGCCATAACTATAGTAGAACATACAGGGGGCAAAGTTCAGAAAACTTCTTAGCCACAAACGAACACCACGAGGGGCTGGAACCGAGCAGGTCTGAACCATAGGAGGAGACATCAATGCCAATACATATACCATACTCCACGAAGACTGTGCTTTATATCCCACTTTGGTGAGTAGCGACTGGAGTTTTAACTCTCTCCTCATGCAGAGGCAAGAAGACAGAGTAGAATTGAAGATATGTGGAAAGAAACTCGTCCAAATGACGAAGGGATCGTGTGAAGCTAGCCTCCATGGCCCTGGGATCACAAGAATAGATGTCACCCTCTTTCTATTACCAAATGCCCTGAAGGGGATCACACTAGAAGGTTCTGGGTGGAATGGGAGAAAAATGTGGGAAAACCCTACAAATTGTGAAAAAGACAATGCTTATTAATCACCTAGAGACTGGTAGAAGCCTGCAAGACACTGACAATTAGTCACACTTCAGGTCTGGAAGTGAACTCATTCCTGGGCTCACTTTTTATTTAAGCAACCAAACCCAGACGAAACTCAGTGTCTTGGAATCGCTGACTCTATAGGACAGGGCGACACTGCCCCTGTGAGTTCTGAGACTGTAATTTGCCAGAGGAGAAAGCAGTGGTTTCCAAATGCAGAGGACGTTGGTGATTCCTGCCCAATGTGCTGCCCATAACCACCAGGGCCCCCACCAAACAACAGACCAGTCTCTAAAGAGAACGTTAGCACTGAGGAGGAATATACTTTTTAGGATATGCAACTCATTGAGATGAAAAAGGCAGCATTTGTCCAAGAGCAAAGTTCAAAGGGATGAGGAAAGAAAGTGAAAATGGTAAGTGCAAGGAAGAAATGGGATTTCTCCCCACTCTAGGGACTGCAATCAGTGACATGGAACAAAATGCATGTGACTTGTTGAACGGAAACCTGATTTGCTCTGCAAACTTTCACAAAATTCACAGTAAGAAGTTGAAAAAAAAAGAGCACATACTCACAGCTACCTTATAGGGCAGAGGAGAACTGCCCCATGCATATTCTCTTGTGTATTCTTTATGCTCTCATTTAAAAAAGATAATCTGATCATTTATAGATTATAGATGAATTTTCAATATCCTATTAGATATTTGCACCTGCTTTTCACTCACAAATTATCTGACACTTTCTATTTATAACAATATTTAAACATCTACATGTTTGCACATTAACAATGTCGATCTGGCACTAACAAACTAAGGGCTGTAATAAAAGAGCAACATTGGCTGTGATGGGTAAGGATACCTACCAACTTGGCAAGGCCATCATTGTAAGTGGTCCGGAAGTTCTTTAATGGTGTAAATTGGCCGTCCTATCCTTCATTTTCTCATAGCACCACTGTTTGCCTTAGCATCAATCTTTGGAACATAACCACGTTGATAAGTGGGGAGTGGCTGTATCATCTCTCTCTAAAGAGCTCTTCATGGATCTTAACAATTTCCCTACAGGTGTCATATGTTAAGTGATGCATTTTTATTTAAAAATTGATTGAGTTAACCCTCTTAGCACAAAATCAGCAACCATGCTAAAGGTACCTTCTCTATAGTTAATGGAAAAAATACATAAGCATGTAATGACTTTTTGAGCTTTTTCACAAATCTATGGTGTTCTTGAAATCTTTGGCACACTCACTGGGACTTGTCACTCAGACGAACAGTTAAAACTTTGCCAGATGATGCCCCTCTGAGGCACGATGGTCCTAATTTGGTTTTCAACATTTTCTGTATTTTTGTTTTGTTTGCTCACATTATGGTTTAACTCAGAGGTGTTATGTTGTCAGGATCATCCTCTTGAAGTGGTGCTATACTTCTGTCTTTCAGTACATGAAACTCACAATTGATGAATCTGTAGAGGCAGCAAGTAGAATAACTTTTGTGGTTTAGGAGGATACAATGGTTGAAGTGATGGCAGGGATGGGGGTAAAAGGAAGACAATATGAAGGAGTTCAGTAAGAAAAAGAATGTTTAGAAACTAATTGCGGTAGCAATTTTACAATACTGCTTGATGTGATCGAACTATGTAAGGATAATATATGTAAACTCCCAATTAATAGTAAGTTGAAATAAAAATACTTGCTTAAGATTCATAGAAAAATAGTTATCTAGAAGAAGTGGCATTTATTTACCAGAGAGTATTATTTCCCATGTTTATGAAGAAAGGTCATTAACATTTATCATCATTAAATTTACCTAGACACAGATGGAGAATTATGGTGGCTTGCGCTCCTCTCAATCTTTATTTTGGATCCCCCGCCTTTAGAGCTCCAGCCTTACATGCTGTGCATGTTCTATGTATAGTTATTGTTCAGTTACTTTTTGTTAAGTCGAAAGAAGCTTGAGCATCCTTCGGTGATGGTCTCGCTATGCTTTTGACTCCACAAGAGTCTTTCCGTCAGCACCACAGAGTAGTTATGATCTGCACCATCCTTGAGCATTAAAGAATGATTCAGCTCTCTGTGGACACTCATTAAAAACCCATTGACAATTTTGTTGTTTTCACAGAGTATGTTTCTTTTGAGAAGAAACCTGAGAAGGACAGCATGGTTATATGGCTTTTTTCTCTATTTTTAGTCTGTTTTGGTGCTTACCAACCTCTTAGTGACTCAGATGAGAAATGTGGTCTAACACGTAAGAAGTCGGAGCTACTGACTCAGTGTTCAGAGAGCATATGCTTTTTACCAGAAAGGTAATCAGTCATCTGAATTCTCGGAGTCTCTTGAGTCATTTTTCAATGAAACATCTGGAGCAGGGGTGTCTGGGGCCAATGTTGTTTTATATTTCAGAAATATCTGGGTTTAAATAAGGTCCACAAGAAATTGTTGAAATTCCTGTGTTTCTTTTCAAAACATGGTTTTCTTTTTCTGCTTTTAAAAATCAGATCTATATGAAGGAATGGTTTATTTTAGATAGGATTTTAAGAAATACAATCAACTTAGAATTACTGCTATGGCTTTTGGGGGATGGGCTTGCCACTAGTGATTAGTATAACTCCACCCTAAATTTCAAGATATGATGAGCTACAAAATAGTGCGTACAATCAACTCATATTGGGATTGGTAATGTAATCATTCTATTATTTTCAAGTTTTAACTTTTCTCACTGCTTATCCTTACCACATTTGTACATTTCAAATAAATCTTTTCTCTCTTTTAAGCTTAAACAGGTTTTAATTATAAGTACTTGGGAAAAAACTTTCTGTTCATTTTTTTTTTAAGACAGATAGAATGCAATGCAATCTACAACCAGCAACATCATATATATATATGCTTATATAGTTTTTAAAAATACTTTAATTGGGGACTCTTACATCTCTTATCACAAATGAGACATTCAGCGTGTCAAGCACATTTACACATATGCTGCCATCATCGTTTTCAAAGCATTCTCTTTCCAATTCAGCTCCCCATTTCTTCCCCCTCCCTTCCCTGCCTACTCTCCCTCATGAACCCTTGATAATCTATAGGTTATTAATTTTATATCTTACATTGTCCTTCATTTCCCCTCACCCACTTTTCCGTTGTTTGTCCCCCTGGGAGGGGGTGTATGTATATTCTGTTCTAATCCGATTTGTAATGTAGAATTGAGGTCATGATAGTGGAGGCACAGAAGCACCAAAGAACTAGAGGAAAGAGGAGTGTTTCGTTGGTGCTATACTGCACCCTGACTGGCCCATCTCTTCTTTGTGCCTCCTCTGAGAGGAGAGTTCCAATTGTCTGCTGATGGGCATTGGGTCTCTATTCCAAGCACCACCCCCCAATTTAAATTGATTATGAGATTTTGTTCTGGGTCTTAGATGTCTGATACCCAATCCCATCGACAACTCATGATCACACAGGCTGGTGTGCATCTTCCATGTTGCCTTTGTTGCTTCTCAGCTAGAGGGCTGCTTGTTTACCATCAAGCCTTAAAGACCCCAGATGCTATATCTTTTGATAGCTGACACTATCAATTTTCTTCACCACATTTGCTTATGCACTCATTTTGTCTTCAGCAATAGTGTCAGGAAGGTGAGCATCACAGAATGCTGGAGTGTTAGAACAAAGAGTTCTTGTGTTGAGGGAATACTTGATTTGAAGTCCAATGTCCATCTACCACCTTAATTTGTAATATATAGATGTGAGTACATAGTTCTATTCTCCTCTTGTTTTATATATAGTCACATATGTACATGCCTGTATTTAGAAATCTATAAATGTCCTTTGCCTCCTGTTTTTTTTTTTCTATTTCCTTTTTACTTTCCTCTTGTCCTACAATAATGGTTGGTCTTCCTTTGGGTTTAGTAAGTCATCACTGCTACGTTGCCCTTAATTAAGTCCCACAAGAGATCCTATGTCTTTCTCTCCATTGTTTTTAGTTCCTTTGTTGTTTCCTTGTATATAGTATTTTTTATATCATTATGCACATTTTGCCTTCCCTTTCATCCATGTTAATATGTGTTTACAGTGGTTAATTAATTATATTTTCTTTTTCTCCCACTTCTGGAAATCAAACAGTGTTTCTTCCCCCCAACCCCCCAACAGATTTATTGGCATGTGACTCATTTATCTTACAATTCAATAGTCTGATCACATCAAGAAGAGTTGTATAATAGTCACCATTTTAGTTTCAGAATACTTTCTTCATTTTTGTACTCATCATTATTAGCTTCCTGTTTCCCCCCCTACCACTGCTGTCATTAACCTCCTCCCCCAAAGAACCATTAATCCAGTTACCATCTCTATTGATTTACCTGACCTGGATTTCCTATAGAGAAAAAAACTAAACAGACAAATGAACCAAATAGAATAAGAAGAATAACAAAATAAGACAGGGAAAAATAGTAATAGAAAAGAAAGCAGAATATATTAAAAACTAGAACAAATTTAAATGGATCATAAAGAAGATCAAATTACTATTGTGATATCTTTCCTTGACTTTCTACAATACTGGACTTATATAATATTTGTTCTTTTGTGATTGACTAATTTTACTCAGCATAATGTCCTTCAGGTATAAGTTGAGAATAGAAACACCACATTATCCAAAAGCCCCAGTACTTGGTCTAAATTTAGAAAATAAAATCCATGACCCCAATAGATATAGCTATACCAAAGTTCGTTCACCACTATTAACAATAGCAAAAATATAAAAGTAGTCTAAATGTCCATCAGTGAAAGAGTAGATAAACATATAATAATACATATGATCAATTTAACAATATGCAACAATAAAGAATAACAATGAATCTACTTTTTTTGTGGAAGCACCATACCATGTTCCACTGTGATTACCATTTTATAATCCCACCAGCAATGAGAAAGGGTTCCAGTCTATCCACTCACTTCCTAACCCTATCCTTCAGGGTCCTTTAACTTCATGGTTCAAACAACAAAGATCCACTGCTGCCAAACCATTCTGAAGCCCAGTGATTTTACAGGTAGACTAGACCTGCTCCACAGGGTGTCTGAGGCTGTACCCTTTATGGGGACAAAAAAACTAGTTTTTCTTCTGCACAGGATTTGGTGGATTTCAAATTGGTGTCTTTGTGGTTAGGAACCCAAGGCTTACTCACAGCCTTACCAGAGTGCCTTAATTTCAAGGTACTTTATTCTTTGTGCTGGGACGTAGTGCTAATTTATCTTTTAAACATAGGGTGTTCTGAAAATATAAGCTCACAGCAATCAAGAGCTTTCATAGTATCTGTATAGGATAGCATAAAATGGCCCCTGTGACTTTCCAAGACAACAAATTTTCACCAGAGGAGAAAGCCTTGTTTTTCCTCCCTCAGAAGAGCTGGGGATTTCAAGTGATTGACCTTGCATTTAGGACTCAACACATAACCCACAATACCACCAGGGTTCCTTTGAAAATAAAATAAGATATCAAAAGATATAAAAAATTTAACTGTCCTCCATTTAAAAGAAAATTTTGCTGCATTTTCTAACAGAAATATATGAACTCATTTTCAATATCTGAGAAAAGATAGATCTGCCAGTTTTTAAATGATCTTGGATACTAAATTTCTAAGAATATAGGAAATTATTAGAGAAAATTATATTTTAAGCAAAGTAATAACTGAAATTATCTCCATATTTTCCTAGTTCACAGGAAAATGTGTTGCTTGCACTATACTCTGTTGTGAGCTATAGCCTTCATCTTTTTTAAAAGAAAGAATTTAGTCCTTGGTCATGATTACCTCATGAATTTGTTGCCTGATGGTGATCGGCTCCCTCTTCTGGATGAGTCTGAAGTCAGGGTCCCATGATGCCACATGACAATCTCTAGCTACAGGGAGATATTAAACACTGGAACCATTCTTACCAAAACTCAGGAGAGGGACTTTTAATTTCATAAATAAATACTTACATGCAAAGATCCACATGTCCTTAGTGACAATTTATTATTGATAGCTGCAGCTCTGCTTCTCCATGCAAATATCTTTTTTCAGCAGCATACATGGCAACTCTCTCTGTGGGTCTTACTGGATGAAGTGGACAGGGATCAAGTTGACTGCACCTGTGGGAAAAGACAATTGGACAAGCGCAGGACCATTAGTGATAACAAGGCCAGTGGCCAACTGCCGAACAGACCATCAACTGGTCAAATTTAAGATCCAACTGAAGCTGAAGAAGGTGACAAAGTCAAAATAAAAGTATATTCTATCTGAATTTAGAGACCATTTCAATAACAGACTTGATGCATTGAAAACTGGCAAGCTGTGTGTCATCAAGAATATCATACATTAAAAAAGTTATAAAAATTACAGGAAAGAAATAAGACACCAAAATTGATTTCAGAAGAGACTTTTAAATTTTCTCTTGATCATGGAATAGAAGAAAGAATGAAGTAAAATAGCTGACTAGAAAATTTCTTATCCAGGGACACTCAGAAAGATGAAAGAAAGGTGTTTCCCTATGTCTTTTGACTATGTAAAGATATCTGACTGTGTGGAGCACAGGAAATTTTAGATTCAGTTGTGAAGAATGGGAGTTCCCACACACTTACCAACATTTACTTGTGCTCTTTTGCAAACAGTACAAGAACTCAAAGAAGAGGATGTGGAACAAAGGACATCACTGGTGTCAGATGGAGCTTGTAAACACAGAATGCCAGAAATATGCTTACCTTTGTAACATCCTCTGAAGACATCTTGTGTAGCAAGTTTACCCAGTGCAAGATATCCTGTGATCACTTAACTGGTGCGTCCATGAATAGATTGTGGATCCAAACAGGACAAAAAAACCTTGAGGATTTTAGCCTTTTCTCCATTTATCATGATGCTACTATTCAATCTAGTTGTGAGGATTTTGGTTTTCTTTACATTGCTGTGATTCGTAGAGAAGGCTGCAGTCTTAGATAGTCATCAAAGGGCTTCAGGTCCTCACTTTCAACAGGCAAGGCTGTGTCATCTGTGTAGTGCAGATTTTTCATAAACTTTCTTCCAACCTGGATGCCAAGTTCTTCTTTAGATAATCCAGCAGTTCTCAACCTGTGGGTTACCACCCCTTTGGCGTTGGAATGATCCTTTCACAGGGTTCACCCAATTCATGAAAGTAGCAAAATTACAGTTATGAAGAAGCAATGAACTAATTTTATAGTTGGTGGGTCACCACATGAGCTGTTGTGGCCATAATGTGCTCATGTTAATTTTATGATTGAAATGTAGGGGTGGAGTCTAGACTATTAATCTGGAGATAGCCATTGAGTAGCCAATGAGGCCTCTGTGTGGGCATGGCTTTCTCATGATACATCTGGGAAATCTTGCGACATTTCCCTCGTGAAGATGAGAAGCTATTTCCCCAATTGTTGGGAGTTAGTCTCAGAGATGATGAATCACAGACAAGACAAGATGGCAGCATACGAGAAGCTGAAGGAGCCAGAGGAGAAGCCACATGGCTTTGCCCTGATGGAGCCAGATCTCTGAAACTGGAGAGGCCACGTGGTGAGCCCTGCCACCACTGGATGCTGTTGATGGACCCTGAGCCCTGGAAGTGATGAGACATGGGGAGACCCCTGCCAGTGCTGGGATTCTGCACCCATTGACCTATGAATTTGTGAGTCAGAAGGAGACATTATAGACTGGAATCGGGCATATGGTCTAATATCAGACTTATGACTTTGAACTGGACTGGGCTGGGATGTTTCCTCAATGTCCTCTTCCTCTTGTATATAAACCTTTTCTTTATATCCATATGCATGCCTATAAATTTGTTCCTCTAGTCTACCCGGACTAACACAGCTCTATTAAACTATTTTAAGCACCATTAGGAAAGTTGAGAACCACTGATACAATCTTATCCCTCTGGCTGTCTGCTCAGCACACAGATTGCCAATAAAGATGAAGGACTGCAGCTTTCAGTATGGGTTAAAATTCAATGTAAAGAAAACCAAAATCCTCTCGATTAAACTGAGAGGCTACATGGAGAAAAATCTGAAGTTCTTAAGGATTTCATGTTGCTTGGATTGAAAATTAATGCTTTGGAAGCAGCAGTCAAGAAATCAAACAACACTCTGTAGGGGATCTGCTACAAGTATTTAACTGCAAGGTTGTTATTTGAGATTAGACTATCTTCAATGACCTCCTATGTGTATGAAAAGTCGGCATTGAATAAAAAGGACTGAATGAAAGTCAAGGCATTTGCATCCTCATGCAGTGAAGAATATTAAAAGCATCATGACCTGCAGGAAGAACCAACAACTCTGTCTTGGATGAAGTAGCACCAGAATACTCCTTAGAAATGCTGGCAAGACTTCCTGTCTGAAACTGTGGATATGTTGTTTGGTGAATCCATTCCCTGCAAAAAAACACCATAATTGTTACAGTGGACAGGTGGTGAACAAGAGGAAGACCCTTCACTAGGTGGGATGACACCGTGTCTGCAACAAGGGGCTAAAAGAGAATGATGGTGAAGAGGATGGAGCAGAATGAGAGTGCTTCATTGTGTTGCACATAGGATCGCTCTGTGTCCAAATCAACTCTACAGTACCTAAGAATCATAAGGCATTCATACAGAATCCTAAACTCAGATACTCGTGTTAGCGGACTCTACCACTTTTTTTTTGTCTAAATTCTAATCTCTCCATAAGACTGTTAGAACTTTAAAAACAATCATTTTATTGGGTGCTCACACAACTCTTACCACCATCCATCCATCCATCCATCCATCCATCCATCCATCCATCCATCCATCCATTGTGTCAAGTACATTTGTACATTTGTTGCCATCATCATTTTCAAAACAATTTCTTTCTACTTGAGCCCTTGGTATTAGCTTTTCATTTTTCGCCCCCTTCCTCTCCCTGCCTTCCTCATGAGCCCTTGATAATTTATAAATTGCGATTATTTTTTCATGTCTTACACTCATCATTGTTTTCCTTTACCCACTTTTCTGTTGTCTGTCCCCCTGGGAGGGGGTTATAGATAGATCATTGTGATCGGTTCCCCACCATCCCCTTACCCTCCTGGTACGACTGCTCTCAATATTGATCATGAGGAGTTTATCTGTCCTGGATTCCCTGTGTCTCCAGCTCTTATCTGTACCAGTGTACATGCCTTGGCCTATTATTCCTTATGAACCTCAGTCCAAGTTTCAATTTTTCCCTCAAACATTTTTTCCTTTTGCTTCGACAGAGCAGCCTTCGACCAGTGTACAGATATATGACATTTTACTGGTGGAAATGCTCTTATAAAGATCTTACAAAAACCGTTTCAATCATCTTCAAGTAAAAACCATATTTACTGAAGTTTAAGGAGGGTAAAGGATAAAGGACTCACTCAGATCACATGCAACTGGAAAAACAACTCCAGTCTACATTCTGAGTCAAGTGCTGGGCCAGTGGTTTTAATTTGAGAAAATGTTTCTGTAAATACACTGTGGAGAAAGCCATTTGCTGTTGCTTCTAAAGAAGGTCTCAGAGGCAGCTTGGTGAGCCAATCTTGAGCAGAAGGTTTCTTTTTCTTCTTTCCCCAGCTGCTTCCCCAAGAAGCAAATCCCCAAACAAATCTTCAAATATGAGCTTTACAGCTACCCATAAAAACCTATAATTTCGAGCCTTTTAAGGTCATTCTGAGAGAGAGGTTTAAGATTCAAAAAAGAAAAAAGAGAAAGAAAAAAAAAAGACTTCTGGTTTTCCAAACATTTTTAAGCCTCTGGAACTCTTTGGAGGGAGCCAGAAGCGGAAAAAGTAACTGGAACTTCTTGGGAAAAATTAGTAGTAGCTGTTGAAAAGAGCATTTATCAGTAATTCAGACAGCAAGAAGTGTGGAAATTGCTGAACAGGCAAAATGTGGCCAGAAATGACCAAACTTGGGGCATCGTTGGTCGGCAACCCTGTTGACTCAGGGCTCGGTGGCTTCTCTCTCTTCAACACAGGCGACTCTTTCGTCGAGGTACCCACACCCACAGTGACATCTCCGGCGTCTGGATATAGATTCTCAAATTCCCGTGAATGCTGGCATTCTTGATTCTTGATCACCCATTCCATGCAAAGGGCCTGTCTGTATATTTTTGAAGAATTTTGGTGAGACTGTAGAACCACCCACACAGAATACATCTCAAATGACTTAATTGCTTTGTGAATCTGATGGACACAAACTATATTTGACTTTTTGTTTGTTTCTTTCTTTCTTTGTGTTTTTTTTTTTTTTGCGAGTCAGGATGGAATAAAAGCACCAACATTTCCTCTCCTTCATTGTTTTGAGACAAAGAGGACACAGACTCATTTAGGAGAGTCCTCACATATTTGTGGATGCTTATTTGCTTTAAAAGATGTAATTTTAAAGTAATAAATAGATCTATGATGTTATTCTATCTCATCACCAATTTCCCCCCAAGTTTCTGCTCCTCCCTTTCCTTTTGTTCTTAACCCTTATAGAGATCTTTGTTTCCCTTATTGTCATGTTGTTAGATAATGGTTCGTGAGAACGTCCATAAAGGTAATCGCGTTTCTGGGGGAAGTTTCGTGAGATATTCCAGTAGGGTAGCATTTAAATATTTAGAGTGAGGCAGATAGCTTGCTGATATGAATGAGGTACCACATGGCACATTTTTAAGGACTAGGTGAACAATACCAAGCATATGGAAATGTTTGCTTTCTTATAAATTTATTCAGATGGTTAAATTTTAATGTCAATATATTGTCCAATTACTGTATAATGCTCTCAAAGGGACAAGAAATAAAGCAAATGTTTGTTTTAAGGCAAATGTTTTTATCAGCAATATACTGTAATATCCTTTCCTTATTGAAAACTCAGCAAAAGAAGAATAGCATTCACTATTATTATTTTTTTATAACTAAATTTCAAAATAGGGAAGGTTTTCTTAAGACATACATCACAAAGTGTGTATATATATGTATGTATGTATGTATGTATATATTTAAATGTCCATCTCACTGCCTCAAGGTACCATGTTTGGGCCTAGTTGTTGGTCCAAACATAGTCTAGTTCCTAAGCAAAAAGTGATGTAACATGGCAAGCTGTTGTTGCTGCTTTTAGGTGCTGCTGGGTCTGTTCTGACTCATGGCAGCCCTGCGTACCACACTGCCTGGTCCAATACCATCCTCCCTTTTGTGGTGTGTCCCTCAGTGTAACCACGAAGAAAACCCATCGTGCTAAATGTGTTCTTCCTTGCTGTCCTGCTACTTTATCAAGCCGGAGGTCTCTCGTGATAACAAGTACGTGAGACGAAGTCTTGCCAGCCTTGCTGCAAAGGCTCATTCTGGCTGTGCAGCAGCAAAGTCAGATCTCCTCCTGGGATCAAATAAGATCGTCTTGGTGAGGACACATAAAAAGCCACAGGCTCGCAGTCAGATGAGAGGATTCTCTGAGCTTGCTATGACATTGTGTTGGGCGGGCCTGCTTGACTCGGGACCTGCACCCTTCCTGCTTCACGCCTGCCATTTCCCCCAGATGAATCCAAAGTCCTGATTGGGTACATCCTCCAAGTGAAGCCACCTCCAATCCTCCTGCCACGGACCTTGTTGTTCTCGCTGGCTTTGGGCAGAGGACTGCTGATTTCTTCCTCCAGCTAGTTTGGATTCTTGTGAATTCCTGTAAGCATCCTGTAAGCAGATTCTCACTTTGCCACAGCCAGGTTACCTCTGCGACGTTGTTTCCCCAGTTTTCCCAAACCCGTTTCTCAGAGAGAGCAATGCCATGCCCCTCCTTTCCCGGTTTCCAACTATAGACCTGTCATGGATGCTGCTGGTGGTGGGGTGAAGGCTGAATTTGAGTAAGAAAACTAGGACGGATTCAAAGAAAAGTCACACCCTTTTTATTATAGTAGATATATGCATTTGAAGCGATTTGGGATGTTGTTGTCTGGTGACATTCAGTCAGTTCAGACCCATGTGACCCTATGTGTAGCAGAATGAAACACCACGTGGCCCTGCGTCACCCTCACAGCCATTCCCAGGAGTGAGAGCACTGCTGCAGCCTTCCTCTGTGTCTCTGCCCCTCCACTTCTCCGAGCACGATGGCCTTCACCCGTGACTGGTCTCTGCCGAGAATCTGGCCAACGTACAGGAGATGAAGACTTGCCATCCTTGCCTCCAAAGAGCCCTCTGGCTGTACTTCTTCCAAGACAGATTTCTTTGTCCTTTTAGCAGTCTATGGTACTTTCTATATTCTCCAGCACCACACTTCAAGTGGATCCATTCTTCCAGGGTCCTTCTTATTCGATGTCCAACTTTCACAAGGATATGAGACAATCGATTTGGGATAGGTTGCAGGAAACTACAGATAGAGGAAATTTAAGGCCTCCCTGTGAATGCTCCACATTCCATGCCTCACTGCTGCTCTTTTGTTTTCAAGGTAATTTGTCTTTTGTTTCAAGTTATTACTAGAAGGCAGAAAAAAATCCAAATAAGCCTTTATAAAAAGCTCAATATAATCACTTTAATTATTGGCCAGTAGACTTACATACCAATCTAAATAAGTTATTCATTTCAATCACTTTCAGCAGTGTGGAATATTAAGAATGGGGAACCTTGGGCTGAGCCCCAGTGGCGTAAGTGGTTGAGTGCATGACTGCGGCCTGCGGGCTTGGCAGTTCAAATCCAGCGACGGCTCTCAGAAGCAGTGCTGGGTAGTGCCCATGACCACCAGAGGGCAGTGATGCCCCCCCCAAAAGAATGGGGAATCTCTTGTTTGTAATGATAATGTAGAGATGTGGCTAGCCTTTATAGCTTTCTTCATATGAGGCTATACACATAATGGGAGTCAGGAGCTTACTGACATGCCACTGTATCCATGATAGTCCCATGCAAAATCCTTTCCACTTATTTTTTTTTCACAAAATTCCCATACAGAACATTTATTTGTCTTACTCATCTTGAATGATTTTCTATTTTGTATGTATATATGTATGTATTTTTAAATTTATCTCTCTCTTTCTTCTGACCCTAAAACAATTTACACTGCTCTGTGGCTACTTACTCCAGACTGCTTGCTGAGTAAAGAGAGAACGGGTATGAACTGAGTACTCAGGTTTGCATAAGAGGTGGAGGACAAAGGCCTGAATCCGGAGACCATCAGCTATGAGGATATGTAAAATACATAGCCCATCAGTGTAAATAGGTAACAGAGTTTTCTTAGGGAAGACAAGATCTCAAATACCAAATCAGATACTATTAGGTGAAATGTTCACTAAAAGGTGGAATGTCAGAGAAATACTAGGGATTACTATAAAACTCTCATTCACTACCATCCAAAGCATTTCTGGCTCATCCCCATCTTACAGGACAGAGTAGAACTGTCCCTTTGGGTCTTTGAAGCTATAAATTTGTATGGGAGCAGATAGCCTCATCTTTCTCTCATGGAATGATTCGCGGGTTTGAACTGATGACTTTGTGGTTAGCAGCCTAACGCATAACACATATGCCACCTCAGCTCTTAGTTATAGAATTAGTAGTTTCAATTTTTTGAACAGCCATGGGTAATAGACTAGATCCTCATGTTGGCATACTTTCCTCAACAGATTACAATCACGTGTAATCGATTTGGTGGTCAAATTTAGTGTAATGATGACAATTGACACATTTATTTCTCACACACTTCAAAGATATCTTAGAATTTTATTTCTTCACAGTTTCTCTAAAGGTTCATGAACACAAAAATTATTAAGAATCTACTGTATAAAAAATATTACCTGCTTTACCCAAGGGATATGATGCATTAATCAGAGGATGACAATCTAATATAGATATAGGTTAATATAAATTGTCTGTCAAATAGCTACTCTTGTCTCAGGAGGAGATCGGTGTTAAATGAAAACATAAGTCATCATGGTGCACTTGAATTTGGGTAACTGGAACTTTACAGAGGAACTGAGTTGGTCTTTAAAGATGAATGTAATGGAAATATTTGCATCAATGATTTTCTTTTCATTCAGATTACAGTGTCAGACATGAGAATGGCAAGACCTTGCCTCACACACTTGGTACATGCTATGTGGGGGAGCAGGTCTCTAAAGGCCATCCTATTTAGTAAAGTAGATGATTAGCAAACGCGAGGAAGATCCTTAATGAGGTGAGTTGACCCAGTGGGGCAGCATGGAGCCCAGGGATAAGTAACACTTGTCAGGATGGCGCAAAACAGGGCAGGGTTGTTGTTCTGTTGTGCATAGGCTGCTACAACTAGAAAGTGACTCACCGTACCAAGCACCAGCAACAGAGTAGTGAGTGTAATGAAACCATTTGAGGCGCTGAGAGCCTGTGCTATATCAGTTGCGAAGTGTTCGATGCTTTCTTCCATCCTGATGAAATCATGGAATTCATAGAGCCCAGATTAGAGACTTGGGTCTTTAAACTAAGAGTGTTCTGTTGCATGCTGGTTTGTATCTTTTAAGATGGCTTGAAACAAAGCACTGTTCAATTGAGGGAGTTGCTATCATGTCTTTGCAAAATAATGCACGTGCTATACATCTTTGTGATATATATATATATATATATTGCCATATTATTTTAACATGTTTATAAAGTCAATTTCCTTACAATTTATCTAGTGGACTTAATGTTAATCTTTGTATTGAAGCCTGTTCACGCTGAGGTTTGGTTTCCAGAAAAAGATCTTCATTGGTCTAACTCAAGTTTCTAAAACACCCTAATTCCTGGCAGGATTCTATAAGTGATCTGTAAAGTGCTTTCTCCAACACAGGACGTTTTTTGTTTTGTTTTTTTTTTTTCTCGCTGGAAACAGCTCTTACCCAGTGGCTGATCCCAACCCTAGGGATGTGTGTGTGCCCTTGGCAGACAGAAGACCCTCAGCTACATGAGACCATTCTGCCCCTTGTCCACCTGGTCACCGCCATGTTTGGGCCATTTGAATCTCCTAACCACAGTGGGACGAGGCAGTGCATTCGCACACTCACCACATCCTGGCACCCAGCTTCAGGTGAGGCTGGTCCTGCAGGACCTATTGCATGCAGGTAACTGTCCCCACCCACTGTAGGATCAGTGTGTTTTCAGGGGGTGGCAGCTTGTGCACAGCCTCTTGTCCGATCTTCCGCCCATCTTTGGCAGGATGCCCCTGGGTTCAGATTAGCTGCCAAGAAGGTGACTGCTCTCCAGCCCACTTATGGAGTGTCACAAAACAAACACATAGTTCCAATGGTTTATTTGGGGGTTACTACAAAAGACATCTGTAACTTCTATGACCATAGTTGATCATAGTTCTTGATCATCGCATATGCATACACTATCAAAAGTTACTTTGAAATATTGGCTGAGGGTAGATGAGACTGAAATTCACATGTAGAGTTGTCAGATACTGCAGTGTCCTAAGACAAATTTTTTAACAGACTTTCATCATTTCCATGCATTATATGAGTGTGTGTAACTCAGATTAGAGAACAAAAAGTAGATTGGCTCACTGAGTCTGATTGCAATGATTTGAATTCAGATATTGGTTTGTATTTATTTTCTTTTTTCCATCCTTGAAGAATTAAAATGTGCTAGAACCAACAAAGCAAAACAGTTTATTCATAATTAATGATTTGGGTGGCAAGCACCCCCTAAACCATTTGTGTGCTATTAATCACAGTGATTGCTCTTGAACTGCCCTTGGGTCAGTTGTGACTCATAGGGACCCTATCTGCAAACGACAATTGATCTGAGGACCGGGGCAGCCACTGTGCAAATCCATCTTGTTAAACACTTTTCTCTTTTTTTGTTGCCCTCTGTTTTACTAAGCATGCTTCCCTGTCCAAGAACTGGTCTCTCCTGACAGCATGCCCACAGTATCCCAGACAAAATCTCCACATCCTTGCCTCTGATTATGCTTCTTCCAAGATGACCTGTTTGTTCTCCTGGAAGTCCATGGTACTTTGGGTGTTCTTCCCTTGTACCACAACTCAAATGCGTGCATTCTTCTTTGGTCTCCCTTATTCAAGGTCCAACTTTCACAGGCATACGGAAGCTCCTGGAAATACCATGCTCACCTTAGTGAGTAAGGTCAGGCTCACCTTACTCCGCAGAGTAAGAGCCTTGCTTTTGATCACCTCCAAGGGGTTTTGTGTAGCAGATGTACCCCATGCCACGTGGTGTTGGACCTGTGACTGATGCTTCCGTGAGCATTGATTGTGGATCCAAACAATACACAATCCTTGATAACTTCAAACTTTTCTTCATTTATCATGATGAGGATTTTTATCATGTGAGGATTGTGCTTTTCTTTGCATTGAGTTGTAATCAATACTGAAGGTTGCTGAGTACATGTGCAAAAAATAATAATACATAGGAGATAGGATTTGTGGGTACTGTTAGGAGGAAATGGATGGACTAGTTGCATTTGGACTGTCCTAGCTCCATTGGAACACGAATATCCTGTGTTAAAATAAGTTGTAGGAGTAAGTCTCTGCTTGACACAAGGAATCCTGAGCAATTAACAAAAGGGCATGCAAGTCAGCCACAATAGCAAGTTGGTTCAGAGAATTAAGCAATCTGAACCCTGGTAGAAAAGTCTCCAGTGCCTACATTTTATAAAAGTATTTACCAGTCTTCTTTCTTTTGGTAGAAAAGTCTCCAGTGCCTACATTTGTAAAAGTATTTACCAGCTAAATCCAGTTGGTAGTAAGAAAGACTGTGGAAAAGGAATCTATTTGTGCAAACCTTTGTGGTAAAAGTTATACATCACCACCTAAATCCCCCTTTCTCTCCAAAGACTTCTGTCTTTAACCAAATCAAAATAGGGTTCCAATTTGATCAAAGGCCAATTAGTTCATGCAAAAAATGAATTAGCAAGGATGCTTGTAGACTATGTCCTGGATTTTAGGCATCTAAACATTTTTAAAGCCCAAACAATGACATGAACAAGCTTATTTCAAAACTGAATGGACAGGTTGACAACATAAAATCTTGAGACTTTGAACAAGGGAGTCCCTGAGCTTTGTAAGTGCATTCCCTTTAAGAAGATGAGGGTGTGCCTGCATGCATTTTTGGCAGCTGGGGCTCTGTGGCTAGGTGAAAGTATTCAGACTAACCATGAATGGGAAAGAATTGATAATTTAGGGCAGAGCACAATGTGTTCAATTCAGCACACAAGGGATAATATAATATGACAGAATGCCAACTGCATCCAGGGGCCTCTTGCGGATCTAGTCTTTAGCAAACTGGAAAAGTTATCTCCTCTGTTTGTTTAAGCATGCCACTGATAGTCCCCCTCCCAAGACACATTCCAACCATTTATGTTTCATGCTTCCTGGAAAAAAAAGTCTCAGACGCCTGGAAGATTTTGCTACTTTATGACATTGCTGCCAGCATTTCATTAGAACCATATTTAGTTGAATACCTTAGGAAGAATTTTATATACAAAAAGAGGAAGATGAAAATGCTGAATTGAGTTTTAGTATGTCAATGTGTTTTGGCAAATGGTAATTAGCTTGGAAGAGCACTGTTGTTTTCAAAGTAATATTCGTTGACTCAATCTCTCTGTGTTCTTTGTAGGTTATATATTTTTGGTAACCTAATACCTATGTTACAAGCTAAAACTGCTGTTGTCCAAAACAAAACACAAACAACAAG
The DNA here is from genome assembly GCA_004026705.1 of Nesogale talazaci. NCBI lineage: Eukaryota > Metazoa > Chordata > Mammalia > Afrosoricida > Tenrecidae > Nesogale > Nesogale talazaci. Next base: position 10,795 of record PVJH01013420.1, on the reverse strand, counting down.
ATGGAATGATTGGTTTATACGGTGTCACATAGGCACAATTTAAACGCACAAGAGGAAACCCCCAGGAGGGCATGACATCTATTTCCTCATGTTGTGACAAAGCCCAGCACTGGTGGCAGGAAGCTTGGCCTCACTGAGGCTACTGTATATACCTCACACTCATTATTCAGGAATATCAATAATTTGTATTTGCAAGTTGGTTTGTTTATTTTATTTTGTCCCTGGAAAACTAAAGAATTAAATGTTCTAGAACCAACAACGTAAAATAGTTTACTTGTAATTCTTAAATACAGTGGCAAAAATCCATTTACCATTTGTATGCTATTCATCCATAGTCTTTATCAACAGAGAGAGAAAGGATACCCATGGCAGATGCAGGCAAGACTAAGCTGTGAGGATGAGAAAAGAAAAAGGGAAAAGGGGAAATTTTGCTTAGAAGATATTGAGTTTATTTTCATGGTGAAAATAAAATGATTTGGAAAAGTAAAGTAACAATGGTTGTATGACTTAAAAATTAATCAACGTTACTGAATTATATACATGTAGAATAGTTAAAATGGCAAATGTCATGTGCATATTTTACCATAATTAAAAACAGTTGTATGAGAGGTGGAAGAAATATGCTGTGCAGACGATTCAACCAATGTTATTATATCAAGATCTATGAAACAAAAAAAGGAAAATTTTAATTTACTTAATACATATTTAAATATGAGCCCACCACACATTTTCTGATCTTGATTATTGTAGGTATGGTTAGTGTAGAACCAGGCCTATTTTATGAAGTTGTTTTGCAAATAAAAGAGTAAGAAAAAAATTGGCCAAGGTATGGTTATATGTTTGCCTGCCAATCACAAGGTCAGCAATTTGAAATGACCAGCTACTCTGTGGGGAAAAGACTTGGCTTTCTCCTCTCTCAAGGAGTTTTAGTCTCAGAACCCCACAGGGCCAATTCTTCCCTGTCCTACAAGGTCACCCTTGTCAGAATCCACTTGTGGACCTGGACAGTACCAAAGATGATGGAGAGTTCAGTAAAGTTAGCCTCTTAAGTATACATGCAGTATGAGAACTTGTTTCCAAAAAGGATATGAAATTGTATGAGAATTGAATATAGTTTATAAAAATGTTATTTAGAAGACACACTTGTTCCAAAAACCCCTTTTTAATAAACAATATGAATATTTTGTGCCAGGTTAGCCTCTTACGTTTTTACAGTTTGCGAAGTTTGAACTAGTGCTATTTAAAACTCTTGAGACAATGGACTCCATAAAACAACATCCAGGCTTGTTTTAATCACGGGTTCACATTTTTGCATGTTTCATAAGAAAAAAATAGGCCTCCTAAAACTCATTGTGCTGCTGTCAGGCACATAAACAGGAACCACCATTTAGAGACATCAGTAATTTGACTAGACGTTGGGATTCTTTTTCATAGTTGAATCTAATTCACTCTTACTGATATCTATTGGGTCATACTTCAATATGTGGAAAGCTGGCGCTTATATTTCTACTTCAGTAGTCAGGGTTACATTTTCCTACTATGGCAGCTTATAGTCATGAGAAACAGGCAAACTTCTTCTATGTTCTGGAGCCGGGTCAGGTCTGTGTACTAGACACCCTCGCAGGGCTCACAAGGCATAGCCGTCCTTCACCCTGAAATCCCCACCCTCTGCTACCTGGAGATTCTTAGACTTCCATTCAGGATTTCTCTTCCTCGTCCTCCCTTTTCATCTCTCCTCCTGATCCTCTTCTCATCTAGGTTACCCTCCTCCACTTTCTTCATGTTTAAAAAAATAATTTGTGGGAGCAGTATTTGTGCATTGCTGGAAAGTAGGAAACCAAACAAATGAACAGCATTATCCTGCTCCCCTGCCCATAGATCACTGTTTTATCTTTGAAACGTATGTCCTTCCATATCATATATATGTGTGTATACAAAAGTACATATTACACAGATGCATTGGTATATATACATATAGAATATATAACTATATAATAGCTTACATGTGCATATAATTTATACTCATTGCCTCTGTGACTGCAATCATACACATATATTCTCATAAAAGCATTTATACATATTTTGTTAGTTCAAGTAGACTAGAGAAAGAAATACATAGACTCACATGTGGATATAAGGGTACGGTTTATATATAAGAGGAATAGGACATTAAGAAAGCATCCCAACTCAGTCCAGTACAAAGTCATAAGTCCAATAATAGCCCATATGCCTGATACCAATCTATAACATTTCCTTCCGACTCATGAAGTCACAGGTCAGTGGGTGCGGAGTCCTTCAGAGGTCTGGTTCCATCAGGGCAAGGCTGTGTGGCTTCTCTGGCTCCTCCAGCCACTCAGATGCTGCCATCTTGTCTTGTCCATAGTTCGTTGTCGCTAAGACTCACTCCCAACAACTCAGGTGATAGCTTCTCATCTCCATAAGGGAAATATCGTGAGATTTTCCAGACATATCGGGAGAAAGCCACGCTCACACAGAGGCCTCATTGGCTACTCAATGGCTATCTCCTGATTAACAGGCTAGTCTCCACCCATACATGTCAATCATGAAATTAACATAAGCACATGACCACCACACATATAATATATCCATGTAGATGTGTGTATTTATGTGATGTTTAAAAATAATGTACTTTCTCCAGTCATCCATCTCCTTAATATTTTGATAAATATGCTTAATATTTCAGCAAATTTTATCTCATATTATACCTAAACCTTATTTAATTTCTCCAGTTGATTCTAGAATGAACTTTATATCTGGTTTGTCCTAAATAGTATCCAATTCACAGTGCTATTCCTTGAATTCTGCTGATATGCCTTTTAAATTTCTTTTAATTCAGCACAGTCCTTTTATAATGATCCTGATTTGGGATTATTTTTTGACTTAATTAGACTTGTTTCACTTATCCTGCAGGATGCGACTCCTTCTCTGAAAGATATTGGCAAGCAATCAAGGAGGAGATATCGTGGTGGATTCTCATGAGATGGAATCCAGTTTGTCTTCTACATTGACAACATTTTAAGAGTGTTCAGATAAATAAATACTCTTCCACCTAAAAGTTTCAAGGTATTTTCTTATCCATCAGGCTGTGCTCACTTGTATATCTTTGCAACAGGACAAAGAAATGAAGCTCTTTCATTGTGCAGATTGGGGAATCCTTATCTGAAAACATTATTTTATTCCCAAGCACGCATCATTTCCTTGTTAGAACTTCTTCCACTCTTTTAGTGTTTCTTGAATATCATTTTTTTGGCTTCGTTACTGTTCTTCAAGGTATTATCTGAAAAATGTTAAGTTGTAAATTTTTTTAAAAAGAATGTAGAAGTAACAAATAATCAGTTTCTGATCCTGCCCCTTGGTGGCCACGTTCCTCTTGATTTATCTACATGTGAAATTCATGTTTTTAATTGTCAAGAAATATATGTTTCTAAATTGATTTTAGATCTCATTAAGCACTCTTACTTTGAATTTTTATTCAGATTATCATCATTCCTCGTGGGGTAGTGGTTCCTCATTGGGCTTTGATCTGCAAGGTTAGCGGTTCAAAATCACTAGGTGCTGCCCGGAGGTTTCTGCTCTCACAAGAGTCACAGTCTGAGAAACTCACAGGGGCAGTTCTATCCTGTCCTACAACAGCTCAAGGAGGCAGCATTGACTCAGCGGCTGTGAGGTTGTGGGGTTTTTTAGCACATTTTTTTGCATATTGATATCAATATGACCCTTTTTATATAAAAATCATTTTATTAGGGACTCATACAACTCATATCACAATCCATACATACATGCATTGTATGTCATGCATAGCTGTACATTTTTTGCCCTCATTCTTCTCAAAATATTTGCTTTCTACTTAAGCCCTTGGTATTAGCTCCTCATTTTTCCCCTCCTTCTCCAACCCCCTCCCTCTTGAATCCTTGATCATTTATAAATTCTTATTATTTTGTCATATCTCACACTGTCCGATGTCTCTCTTCACCCTTTTCCATATTGTCCGTACCCCAGGAGGAGGTCATAGGCAGAACCTTATAATATGTTTCCCCTTTCTATCCCACCTTCCCTCCACCCTCCCAGTATTGCCAGTCTCACCACTGATCCTAAAGGGATCATCTGTCCCAGAATCTCTGTTTCCGGTTCCTATCTGTACCATTTCACATCCTCTGGTCTAGCCAGATTTGTAAGGTAGAATTGGGATCATAATAGTGAGTGGGGAGTGTGTTAGTCCAGGTAAACTAGAGAAACACATTCATAAACATGCATATGGATATAAGGGAAAGGTTTATATACAAGAGGAATGGAATATAGAGAAAGCATCCCAACCCAGTCCAGTCCAAGGTCATATGACATTAGCCCATATGTCTGATACCAGTCTATAAGGTCCCCTTCTGACTCATGAAGCACATGCAATGACACCAGGATAGTCACAGGCCAGTGGGTGCAGAGTCTTGCATGCCCAGCAGCAGTCGAAGCATCCCAGTGCTGGCAGGGGTCTCCCCATGGCTCCTCGCTTCCAGGACTCAGGGTCCATCAGCAGTATCTAGTAGCGGTAGAAGCATTTCAGCATTGGTAGGGGTCTCCCCGTGGCCTCCCAAGCATCTCAGCGCTGGTAGGAGTCTCCACGTGGCTTCTCTGGTCCCAGATGTTTGGTTTCATCAGGGTAAGCCCATGTGGCTTCTCTTCCAGCTCCTCCAGTCTCCAGGAATGAGGATCTATCAGTATGCTATCATCTCATCTTGTCAGTAGTTTGTCTCTAAGGAACTGAGTTGAGGGTCTCTCATCTCCTTGGGGGAAATAGCATGAGATTTCCCAGAATTCTCAGGAGAAAACCATGCCCACATAGAGGTCTCATTGGCTATCTCCAGATTGACGGGCTAGATTCCACCCCTACACTCTTGGTTAATTGGTACCAGAGTATGTGACTGCACAGGGAAGAAGCACTTAAGAAGAAGAGGAAAATTGTATATTTTATCAATGCTATACTGCACCCCAACAGGTGTGTCTCCTTCCCACAACCCTTCTGTAAAGGGAGGTCCTGTTACCTACAGGTGGACTTTGGGTCCCCACTCTGTATTCTCCCTCATTTACAATGATATAATTTTTAGCTCTTTGATATGTGCTACCTGATCCCTTTGGCACCTTGTGGTCATGCAGGCTGGTGTGCTCTTTCCATGTGGACTTTGTTGCTTCTCAGCTAGGTGACTGCTTGTTTTCCTTCAAGCCTTTAAGGTCTGAAACAGTAAATCTTTTCATTACTTTATTGTTTTTTATTTTAAAATCATTTTATTGGGGGCTTGTCAAATTCTTATCATGATCAATACATACCTCATTTGTATCAGTCCACATTTGCAGGATATCTTTTAATAGCTGGGCACCATCAACTTTCTTCACCACATTTGCTTATGTACCTGCTTTGCCTTCAGCAATTGTGTCAGGTAGGTTAGCATCATGGAATACCAGGTTAATAGAATAATGTATTATTGCATTGAAGAATTGAGTTGAGTACTTGAGTTGAGGACCAATGTCCTTCTGCCACCTTAATTCCTAACATCTAGATATGAGTACATAGTTCTAGTCCCCTCTCATTATGTAACAGGTATCTGTCATCGAAGGCCCAAAATAAAACCATACGCAAGGTGAATTGGTGGAGGGGGGCATGGAGTGCAGACTCGATGGCCCATCTGTAGACAATTGGACATCCCCTCACAGAGGGGTCACAGGGAAGAGATGAGCCAGCTAGGGTACAGTATAGCACCACTGAAACACACAACTTTCCTCTAGCTCTTTGGTGCTACCTACCCCCCACTATCATGACCTCAATTCTACCTTACAAATCAGATTAGACCAGACACACAGCTTCAGATAGGAATCCACAACACAGGGAATCCAGGATAGATAAACCTGTTAGGGCCAACAAGAATAGAGATACCAGGAGGATTAGGGGAGGGTAGGGGGAGAAAGGGTGAACCGATCTCTAGAAGGATCACTGGAGCCCTCTTCCAGGAGGACAAATAACAGAAAAGTGAGTGAGGGGTGACGGAGGATGATGTAAGATATGGAAAAATAATAAGGTATACCTTATCAAGGATTTGTGGAAGGGGGAGGAAGGGGGAGAAATGGGGAGCAGATATCAGGGGCTCAAGTAGGAAGAGAATGCTTTGAAAATGATGATAGTGGCATATGTGCAAATGTGCTTGACACATTGGCGGAATATATGGATTGTGATGAGATGTAGGAGCTCCCAGTAAAAGTATTAAATAACAACAAACCATGGAATCCCTTGGATGGGCTGTACCTTACCCTGCAAACACGCTGGAGCTCAGATTATTTGTTGAATTGCTGACCTTCGAGTTATCAGCTAGCATGTCACCAGCGCACCCCAAAGTTTTGGAATGAATTCCCTGGTTGTTTAGGTATGATCTTTTATTATGTGTTTCCCAATATGGGGAACTCAGAAGGATGAACAGTGTTCTTGTCATTCATCATCAGATCTATCACTCTGAGAAGTAAGGAAATCTTGGCTGGATACAGGATAATTGGGTAGTGTGTCTTTTCTCTCAGTGGTTGTCTCCTTAAAAATCCACAGGGATAGTTCTACGCTGTGTCTAAAGGGTCATTAGGAGTCAAGATAAACTTGATGGATGTAAGTTTGTTTGGGGATTTGGTAACAATGACTGAGACTGCTCAAATAAGGAGCTACTGGTCCACCAAAGTAATTGGATTGCCTGGTGCTAATGCAAATAAGGTGTACGGAATTTGTGATAGTTAAGGTTAAGTGTCAATGTGATGAGGCCATGATATTTAGATGTTTGGCAGTTATGCAATTATGTAATGATGTGGTAATCCTCCATTTTGAGATGTGTCTCTCTACACCTGTGGTTTGGTCCCATATTTGAATGAGTTGTATTTATGTTAATATTATGTTAATGAAGCAGGATACCCTCTCTAGGATTAGGCATTGATTCAATGTCCATTGAGATATAAAGGAGGCTGAACAAGTGAACAGAGGCAGGACCTATGTCCAAGAAACTAGACCTGGGACTGACTGAACCATGTCATTTGGACTGTAGGAAAATTCTTGGCCAAGAAGAAAATTGGTGCTAGACACATGTAAATTTCCAAGGTAAGTTAAGACCAAAGGTGTTGAAAGGAGATGAAGACCTTTCCCCAGATCCCACAGAGAGAGGAAGCTGTCTCCTAGAAATGGCGCTCTGAATTTGAACTTCTAACAATAGGAGCCCTGACAGTGTGGTGGTTACATGTTGGGCTGAGACCCTCTGCCCAATAACCTGGGACAGTCTATGAAACCCACAGCATGTTGCTATGCATCAGTGTTCACTTGACGACCGTGAGTTTGATTTTGGAGAAACAGAGAAAGAGTAAATTTCTATTTGTTGACACCATTCACTTGTGATGGTTCTGCTATAGCAGCACTCTATCACTAACACGTCTACTGAAAAGGAGAAGTGAAGGAAGAAGAAGAAAATGTCAAAATTAATTTTCATTATTTTAGAGAGAACTCAGATGACTGAGTTGAATTCACAGAGAGAGGGGTGATTTTGAATGAATCTGGAAAAATGTATGACATTTCTATGAAAGCCGCTGCTTTACAAGAGTATGTTTCTTATTACTGGAACTATGCAGGGAGACCATGGGACTGCAACTTGCGAATACTTCAGAGGAATTTCTATTTGGGGTAGGAGGTTAAATATGCACTGCTCATTCAGGGACCTTATGAGTCTAATATTTCATCGACAACCAAATATTTAAGTATGCTCTCCCTAAAGAAAATACATTGAAAACAAAATTTATTTCCTCCTTTCTCTCAGGAGCTATAAAGATATAGTGAAGTCAACCTAGTCTTCTGAGTACTAGATCGTATGTGCATATAAGCACCTTAAAGTTATAATGAAATATGTAATTTATGTCGCTTTTTATAACTTATAATTATACATTAAGTAAGGCAAGACATTTGATCTCCTGGAGTGTTCAAATGCCTCGTTGCCAATTACTAGCCTGAAAGTTGGTGGTCTGAATCCACCCAGTGACACCATGGAAGAAAGGTTTGGGGGATGGACTATAACCGTAGAGACTGTGGTCAGGGAAATCCTGTGGGGATGCAGTTTTGTGCTGCAAATGGAACACCATTGTGACTTAGAACTGACTTGAGGGCATAGGGGTTAGGCATTACAATAGGAACATAAGTAATACAATTTTTATTAACACTATCTTTTTTTTGGGGGGGGGCATCACTGCTATCTGGTGGGATTGGGAGACCCAGCCTTGCTCCTGGAGAGCTATTGCTGGATTTGTACCTCCAACCCTGTGGGCCACAGTCCCGCACTAAACCACTAAACCACTATGCCACCAGGGTTCAGCCCCTGCACTATCTTGTCCTATATCTTTCAATTTTAATTTAAATGCTTTCTTGAATATATGCTTTCATTATGTTCAAAATTTCTTGTAAACACTTTTATTAAAAATTAGTATGGAATAATGAACAGTTATAAGATACCATATTATAGGTACCTACTTCAAGTAATGAATGATTGTGTCCTTTTTTAATGAATATGTCCTCTCATCAACAGAAAAGCTATTTGTGTCTCATTTTTGTCATTGTAAACATTAAGACTCAGACTATATGATCAATAAGATTTAAAAAAATATTTTATTCTATTATCTGACACCATAGGAACTGTTATTACCACAGATACCTATTTATATGCGAAGTCTTGAAAACTTCAAAGATTTATGAAAAGTAGACTCCAGAAAAGCAGAAAAGTTACCTGCTTCTTCAATATTTTAGTGTTTCACACATAATTATGGACATTTAAAGAATCCAAATCAACTAGTCTTCACAGAGATCACAGGTTTTTGAGCTTTAAATATTGTCTTTGTGGCTGCTATGAAGGAATCTTCTGAATAAGAGCAAAGGGGACACATCTTTCATCTTTGTTCTTTATGTTTCATTGAATTATGTCCAAGACTAATTACTCTGCAGTATTAGAGATGGTCTGAATTATTTTGGCAAGAGTCAGGAAGCTTTTTTGAAATATCTATGGAAGCCTAAAATGTCAAGCCACATTGCTGATTAATACTGGTTAGAGTACTGATTGATGCTTCACACTTGGGTTTCTTAAATGCCACATCAATGTGACTGTAAAACCACAACACACCCAAAGCCAATAATATGAGTTGGTTAGAGAAATAGTCACCATAAAAGTTCCTGTCTTTTCTCTTCATCAGATGGGGCACAATTGTTCTTTGGTCAAAATAAATACTAACTTCGGTTCTGTTGATTAGCCCACGTGTCACTTAACTATTGATTCAATGTCAAGTATTACTCTGAACATTTAAAGAATAAATTAAGTTGAATTCCTCTCTATATTTATAATACCAAAACTTTAAGAAGGATACACCCTTAACCAGAGCAAGTTGCAATTGTACTTTAACAACTTTAGCTTGGTGAAGCAAATTCAATATTCAGCCTCTTCCTTTTCCAAGGTTTTCCAATGATAAAGTCTGGTTCTACCCGCTGCTGTGACTTGCATTTTTGCTCCAGATATAATGAATCAGAATCTACATTCGAACGAGATACCCTGGTGAGTCCGAACACATCAATGTTGGACCTTGCTACAATGTGGATTCTGATTTACTCTATCTGGAATGGACATACACATTCTCCTCAGGAAGTTGAACCAGGAAGAACTGGTAGAAGCCTGACTTTTTTTCCTCCAAAGGAAGCTGTTCAAAAATATGCTTTGAATCAGTATTTTCCTAGCCATTATCTACAACAACATATGACTGAGATTATGAAGATGCACTCTATGATCCCCTCTCCTATGTGTATAAAATTTGAGAAGTATTATTTGAGATGGAAAACAAACGCTCTCCCACTGAGAAGCTACTGGATAACCTCAGCTTGGCCTTCTCAAGGAACTCTCTGCCTTTTCCTACTGGATCCCTGACAGGAAAGGCAGAACTGCATGGGCCGTATCCAGGAACTCCATAGGCTTTTTGTTTTTCCTTAAAGTCTCTATGGAAAATCCCAGCAAAAGATACGAAGAAAAGAGTGTGGCTGATACACAAACTATCTGGGTCTTTCCATTGGAGGTCACTACAAAATTATTTCCTAAATTCTGACTAATGCTGCCTTTCTTTGTCCTGTCAGGAGAAAAGTTATGACAATAATTCTGCTGTTATTATCCAGGGTATTACTCATTCCATGAATTTCTACAAAATGATTTCCCTTTGAATATATTTATGGGTCCAAGAAATATTAAGCACTGCTTCTTGATTTTCAACTACTTAAAGTTTAAAAAAAATAATTTTGGGGGCCTCTTACATCTTATCATGATCCATACATTCTGTGGCAGTCATGTGCTTATGTTAGTTTTATGATTGAAATGTAGGGGTGGAGTCTAGCCTTTAATCTAGAGATAGACATTGAGTAGCCAATAAGGCCTCTGTGTGGGCATGGCTTTCTCCTGAGACTTCTGGGAAATCTCGCCATCTTTCCCTCATGAAGATGAGAAGCTATCTTCCCAATCATGGACAAGACAATATGGCAGCGTCCAAGAAGCTGGAGGAGCAGATGGAGAGACCACACGGCTTTGCCCTGATGGAGCCAGACCTCTAAAGCTGGGGCGGCCACATGGAGACCTCTGTCAGCAGTGAGTTGCTTCTGCTGTTGATGGACCCTGAACCCTGGAAGCGAGGAGCCATGTGGAGACCCCTGGCAGCGCCGGGATTCTGCACCCACTGACCTGTGACTTTGTCAGTC